>OY755239.1:89227266-89410171 GCA_963576725.1 Azorinus chamasolen | reverse complement strand
GTAATTCTGTACTGTAAATTTTGAAAGGACTGAGCTTTCTGTTCGAGTAACCTCGAAGGTCGAGTTATCAGAGTTCGAGATATCGAAGTTCAACTGTATATACATATATTTCTGACCAGGGTCAACAATGATAATCCTAAGAACGTTTGTTTTGCACTGTAGATCAAGATCAGATTTAACGCACAAGAGGGCCATGATGGCCCTGATATCGCTCACCAGCAATCAGAGTAGAAAAATTCGAAGTTTTCACCGTGTTTCTATAGAAAACTGGCCACCCCTGGGGCGGGGCCTCATTTGAACCTAGGGGCATAATTCATATACCTTTTGTAGAGGATTTCAAGATGATGCTATGCGCCAAATATGAAAGTTGAGAACCTTCCAGTGTTTCGCAATATGTTTATATATAAAATAAGTCAAACTCCAAAACCTACTACATGTTGGCCAACTGAGTCCAAATGAGTAATATGATATACCCCAGCAATACATGTATGCTAAAAATAGTCACTGGTCGCGATACTTTCATTGACCAGCAAGCTGTTTAAACAGCAGTCTGGTACAGAAAACTGACCATCCCGAGGTTGAGGCCAATTTTGACCCCAGGGGCATAATTTATATAACTTTTGTAGAGGACATAAACATGATGCTATGTGCCACATGTGAAAGCTAAGAACCTTCCAGTTTCAGAGGAGCGAATTTTGACCCCAGTGGCATGATTTATATAATTTTTGAAGAGGACCTAAATATAATGACATGTGCCAAATATTAAAGCTGAGAACCCTGTAGATGTAGAGGAGAAGATTTTCAAATTTTTCACTATTTGTTTCTATTGAAAACTGGCTATCCTTGGGGCGGGGCCAATTTTGACTTTATATAACTTTTGTACAGGACCTGAACATTATGCTATGCGTCAAATATGAAAGCTGAGAACCTTCAAATTTTTCACTATATGTATCTATTGAATACTGGACACCCCCATGGCCGGGCCAATTTTAACCCCAGGGACATAATTTATACAACTTTTGTAGAGGACCTGAACATGATGTTATGTGCCAAATATGAAAGCTGAGAACCTTCCAGTTTCAGAGTAGAAAATTTTCAAAGTTTTCACTATGTTTTTATTGAAAACTGGCCACCCCTGTGACGAGGCCAATTTTGGCCACAGGGGCATAATTTATATAACTTTTGTAGAGGACATATAGGTGATGCTATGTGCCAAAGATGAAAGCTGAGAACCCTGTGGATTCAAAGGAGAAGATTTTTAAAGGTTCAAATTGTTGACGACGCATGACGGACATTAGGCGATCACAAAAGCTCACCCTGCTGGTCTCAATTTCGACGAAGGGACACCCGTTATTAGTGTATTTTGGCAAGGGAGTCACTTTATTTTATAGTAAAATGGCATGGGGTCATAGTACTATATAATATATCGACACCCCCCACCTTGTGGGTGTATTTTGGCAAGTGAGTCACTATATTTTAGAGTAAAATGACCGGGGGTCATAGTACTATAAAATATATAGACCCTTCGGTTTAGTTTAATCATATTTTATTGCTTGTTATAATACATAAAACATAGTCATACATACAATTATATACTACGATAAAAAGAGTGGGTCACAATATTATAAAGGGAGTCATTATATTTTATAGTAAAATTACCAGGGGCCATAGTACTATTTAATATATCGACCCACCCGGTCGATCTACTACGGGGGTCACTTTTCCTCATTACACCTGCAGAAAACCCCTAAATGACAAATAGCGGACATCATACTTATATGCTGATTGTTTACTCTACGTTATGGTATACAAGTATATGTTAAATTAACCCATGTCAGGAAACAAGCTGCTACCAGTAACAAGGTTGCCCTTAATTGTGGTGTATATGATTCAAACAGATGGACTTATTTTAGTGTTATTGCTCTACAATATAGTTAATTAAATCCATTTCAGGAAACAAACTACTACAAAATACAATCACCTGCTATCTGAAAAGAAATAATCGGAATAATTAATAATAATAACTCTCCATTGGAGACATGAAAGACATATACAAGTTTACCTTACATGGTTGGAATAAGATAATTGCAATTTACATGTCTTTTCGGATTTCTAAATCACCTCATGTACTTTCTACTTTTCCCCGCCCACTCAATATCCCACGAAAATATAATCTGTTTTGGATATGATTGAGATACACATCAGTTCAGTTCAGCAGAGGTGTTATTGTATTAATTAAATCACTGCTTATCCCCAACTATCAGTTGGACACTTAGAATGTTAATCGTGACACCAAGAGGTTAAAGCCGCGGCTTCAATCACCGATGAGCGGCGGGTAGTGAAGGCTCGCGGTCCCAATTCACCGCGACCCCATTGCCTACGCGCCTGTCAAGGACGTTTCAATCAGTGTGGACTCTCTGTAACAATGGAAGTACTGCAGGATCCATCATTTGCAAGGATTTCAGTGGCCATAATGTGGGATGCATTTATGTACTACATCAAAGATAGTGGCTACGATAGACAACCTAACAATGACAGGCGACGTGCACTTCTTACACCGTGTTGCAGTATGGGTGATGCTTATTGCCAATGGGACAGCATCACCCTAATGACAATGTATTCATTAAAGCATGACAAAGTAGGAATAATTGCGGGGTACAATTAAATATATGCAATTCTTTCAGTAATACATGTACATGTGGTGAACGGACATATGTCTCAGAATCTTCAGGGCTTTGCGATGGTACCAGAAAACTCAGACAGGGGACCCTTCTGTATCTTTGCTTTCAGGTATGGGTCTGATACTTCTTTGTTAAACTTTTAAATGCTACCAGTCAGTGTTAAGAGTTTTTGGGACTCAGGGTCTTTAACCTTTAGCCTGCTGAGTAAATTATTTTTACAGAAAGTTTCACCTACTACATTTTCAATATTCAAGTTATAATCAATTTGTCTACAAAAATGCAATCAGGGTGTCAAACAGTTTGGATCCTGATGAGACACCGAGTTACTCGGCGTCTCATCTGGATCCAAACTGTTTGCATAGGTATTCACCCATAGCAAGCTAAAGGTTAAAACTAGATGTTATCTGAATTTTTATATTTTCTGCCAGTTTACCTATAAATTATCATTGTCAACAAGTTGAATAAGAAGGGATGTAAATGAATGTGAAGCTTATCTGAATGTATCTGTTTTACATATTTCGACTAAGCAAGACTTATATTATGCCTATGTAGTAAATGCCGAAGTTTGTCAAAAGTTATAACGTCTGTGATATTTCTAATACATAAGAATTACTATGCTAGTAGTTTGGAAGTTCAGCTGTATTTTGGCGAGTTGGAAAAGTTGTTAAATGCGAGCCTTGGCGAGCATTTAACTACTTTTCTGACGAGCCAAAATACAGCTTAACTTCCAAACTACTAGCATAGTAATTCTTTTATCATGCAACACCCAGAAAAATGGAGAAAATGAAGAAAAAGAAAGATTGCTAAAGCGGTTTCGTCCCCTGAATGAAAATACATGTTTACATAAGTGCGATTTATCATGCAACGTCACGAAATACAGTCACTTCCTACTAGCATATTTTCCACGTCGACGATGTAATTTGTGAGGTATGGTGCATGTGTACTGACCCCCCTGGAATGCAAGTTTGGTTCAGCCAATAGGAAGAAAACAGAAGGACGAAGAAGGCATAATTAAACATAAACATCTAATTAACACATTTTCTCACCTTTGTCTCAACTATCTGTCCATATAAAAGGATTAAATCAATTTTGTTTATGTTGTAAAAGTCGATGACGTCGCTACATGCCAATATGACGTCACGTAATTCGTACTTGCAAGTATTTTCATTCAGGGGACGAAACCGCTTTAGCAATCTTTCTTTTTTTTCATTTTCTCCATTTTTCTTGGAGTTGCATGATAAAAGAATTACTCTGCTAGTAATTTGGAAGTTCAGCTGTGAACTTCCAAACTACTAGCATAGTAATTCTTATATATGTGACGTCATGTAGGCGTTCAGTGACGTCATCGACTTTTACAACATAAACAAACTTGATTTAATCATTTTATCTGGACAAATAGTTGAGACAAAGGTGAGCAAATGTGTTAAATTTGATGTTTATGTTTAATTATGCCTTTTTCGTCCTTGTTTTCCTCCTTTTGGCTGAACCAAACTTGCATCCCAGCTGGGTCAGTACACATGCACTATACCTCATATACAGCGTCGACGTGGAAAATATTATGCTAGTGACTGTATTTCGTGACGTTGCATGATAAAAATGTTTTCCATGCCTTTAACTGATATGCCATCCAGGTTCTCTATTACAGTAAAACCTCTCTATAACGGACACTAAATTACAACAAGTATTTTGTGTTAAAGGCAGGTGGCTGCTTAAAGCAAGGTGAAAGTAAAACAGAACGCTCCTATAGGAGCGTTCTGTTTTACTTTCACCTTGCTTTAAGCAACCACCTGTCCTAAATACCAACAAATTAATACAATTAAGTGGCCGTTATAGAGAGGTTTTACTGTGTGTAATTTATCCAAGTTGGCATTCCTCTGAAAGAATGTAGTTGGCATTTTATCAAATATATTTAGAGTGTAATGCAATTACTATATCAATATTTATGTGAATTCAGTAGCAATGTCTGCGATAACCAATCAGTGATAACATGACTCTCTCTGCCATGCCATTATTATCAAGGACCACGATGGAAATAAGGAAAGCATTTGTTCTTTTTCGTGTTATCCTTGTTATTAAGTACTGCGCATTTATTTCACGGTGTTTTGATTGGTGCTCATTGTTGGTATTACCATGTGATCTGTATGTTAATCACATAATAGAGTCTCAACTAGCATGTTATTCTGAAAACAAAAAGAACAAACAAACAAGTATACACATACTTCTTTATTGCAATATAAATACTACAAACAAGAGGGCCATAATGGCCCTAAATCGCTCACCTGGTTACTATAGACATATGCATACACTGTATTTCTATGTAAAAATAAGTAAGCTTCAGATTGGGGCCAATATGAAACCAAGGGCCATCATTTTAGGCCTTGAGTTTCAAATTTGAACAATCTAAATAAAGGAACATTAGATGATGCTTCATATAAGTTTCAAAGTTCCGGGCCTTACAATTTCACAGGAGATTTTAAAGATTTTCCTATGAAAAACTGATAAGCCAGGGGCGGGGCAATTTTGGTCCAGGGGTCATAATTTGAACAATTTTGGTAGAAAACCATTAGATGATAATAAATACTAAATTTCAAAGGTCTAGGCCTTACAGTTTAGGAGAAGATTTTTAAAGATTTTCCTATGAAAAACTGATAAGCCAGGGGCCGGGCCATTTTTGGTCCGGGGGTCATAGTTTGAACAATCTTTGTAGAGGACCATTAGACGATGCTACATACCAAATATCAAAGGTCTAGGCCTTACGGTTTCAGAGAAGAAGCTTTTTATGAAAAACTGATAAGCCCCCGGGCGGGGCCATTTTGGTCAAGGGGTCATAATTTGAACAGTCTTTGTAGAGGACCAATAGATGATGCTACATACAAAATATCAAATGTCTAGGCCTTACGGTTTCAGAGAAGATTTTTAAAGATTTTCCTATGAAAAACTGATAAGCCCCGGGGCGGGCCATATTTGGTCCAGGGGTCATAATTTAAACAATCTTTGTAGAGGAACATTAGATAATGCTACATACCAAATATCAAAGGTCTAGGCCTTACAGTTTCAGAGAAGATTTTTAAAGATTTTCCTATGAAAAGCTGATAAGCCCCGGGGCGGGGCCATTTTTGGTCCGGGGCTCATAATTTGAACAATCTTTGTAGAGAACCATTAGATGATGCTACATACCAAATATCAAAGGTCTACATGTAGGCCTTACGGTTTCAGACAAGATGATTTTTAAAGATTTTCCTATGAAAAACTGATAAGCCCCAAAGCGGGGCCATTTTTGGCCCAGGGGTCATAATTTGAACAATCTTTGTAGAGGACCATTAGATGATGCTACATACCAAATACCAAAGGTCTATGCCTGACAGTTTCAAAGAAGAAGATTTTCAAAGATTTTCCTATGAGAAACTGATAAGCCCCGGGGCGGGGCCATTTTTGGTCCGGGGGTCATAATTTGAACAATCTTTGTAGAGGACCATTAGATAATGCTACATAACAAATATCAAATGTCTAGGCCTTACGGTTTCAGAGAAGAAGATTTTTAAAGATTTTCCAATGAAAAACTGATAAGCCCCGGGGTGGGGCCATTTTTGGCCCGGGGGTCATAATTTGAACAATCTTGGTAGAGGACCATTAGATGATGCTACATACTAAATACCAAAGGTCTAGGCCTTATGGTTTCAGAGAAGAAGATTTTTAAAGATTTTCCTATGAAAAACTGATAAGCCCCGGGGTGGGCCATTTTTGGTCCGGGGTCATAATTTGAACAATCTTTGTAGAGGACCATTAGTTGATGCTACATACCAAATATCAAATGTCTAGGCCTTACGGTTTCAGAGAAGAAGATTTTTAAAGATTTTCCTATGAAAAACTGATAAGCCATGGGGTGGGGCCATTTTTGGCCCGGGGTCATAATTTGAACAATCTTGGTAGAGGACCATTAGATGATGCTACATACTAAATACCAAAGGTCTAGGCCTTACGGTTTCAGAGAAGAAGATTTTTAAAGATTTTCCTATGAAAAACGGATAAGCCCCGGGGCGGGGCCATTTTTGGTCCGGGGGTCATAATTTGAACAATCTTTGTAGAGGACCATTAGTTGATGCTACATACCATATATCAAATGTCTAGGCCTTACGGTTTCAGAGAAGAAGATTTTTAAAGATTTTCCTATGAAAAACTGATAAGCCCCAAAGCGGGGCCATTTTTGGCCCTGGGGTCATAATTTGAACAATCTTGGTAGAGGACCATTAGATGATGCTACATACTAAATACCAAAGGTTTAGGCCTTACGGTTTCAGAGAAGAGGATTTTTAAAGATTTTCCAATGAAAAACTGATAAGCCCCGGGGCGGGGCCATTTTTGGTCCGGGGGTCATAATTTGAACAATCTTTGTAGAGGACCATTAGATAATGCTACATACCAAATATCAAATGTCTAGGCCTAACGGTTTCAGAGAAGAAGATTTTTAAAGATTTTCCTATGAAAAACTGATAAGCCCCGGGGCGGGGCCATTTTTGGCCCGGGGGTCATAATTTGAACAATCTTGGTAGAGGACCATTAGATGATACTACATACTAAATACCAAAGGTCTAGGCCTTACGGTTTCTGAAGAGAATTTTTTTAAAGATTTTCCTATGAAAAACTGATAAGCCCCGGGGCAGGGCCATTTTTGGTCCGGGGGTCATAATTTGAACAATCTTTGTAGAGAACCATTAGATGATGCTACATACCAAATATCAAAGGTCTAGGCCTTACGGTTTCAGAGGAGAAGATTTTTAAAGATTTTCCTAAGAAAAACTGATAAGCCCCAGGGCGGGGCCATTTTTGGTCCGGGGGACATAATTTGAACAATCTTTGTAGAGGACCATTAGATGATTCTTCATACCAAATATCAAAGCTCTAGGCTTTGTGGTTTCAGAGAAGAAGATGTTTAAGTAAATTGTTGACGACGCACGGCGCACATACGCACGACGACGGACACTGCCCCCTCACAATACCTCACCTGGCACTTTGTGCCAGGTGAGCTAAAAACAAGAGATAGTCTTAGTTTATTGCGCTAAAGACGAGCTACTGTGACCAGTCAGTCTGTTGTTAGTTTATCCAAACAACATATATTCTTAACATAATTGAATGATTGTGAAACAAAGTCAGCCTACATTAGATATTTGGCTTTATTAGGTACTTATAAGGAAGAAAAGTTAACAAACAGAAAGAAAAACATTGCCATATTGAAGATTGAATCCAGAAAAATAATTGTTATATTTGGTGCAATGCTTGCTTTACAATTAAGACCTTTGTAGATAGAACATACTGTAATGGCACACTTGAAACTAGTTTAAGAGCGCAGAAAAAGAAATACAATGGAAAAGTAGTAAAGTCAAGCAGGCAAAGCCACATGCAAGACGCAACCACCACCAAAACACCGATAGACAGCATGACACACACACACACACAACCACACACCCAAACGCACACACACGAAATGAACACAGAAAACACCAAAAGACACACAAGAACCAGGGACAAACGTTCCACACATGAACAAATCACAAGCACAAAGACGCAAGGCAAACAAAAGGAAGGGTGACAAAGAGAGTACCGCCTTGGCACAGTCAGTAGCAAAAACACCACTGGGGGTTTAAACCGGTTTACGGCCGTCCTAACCTCACACTTCTCAAAGTCACCCTAGCTTTACAAATATTGTAAATAAAGGTATCCCCGCTGGACTTACCCACAACATACGACGGTGAACACAGGACAACATGTAAAACATAGCATAATAACTGTGACAATCCGTCAAATATGCACTCAATGACTTTGCTGAAGTCAGAGCACCTGCAGGTAAGCCGTTAAGGGCACGACAGGGAAAAAGTAATACATGAGTCTGGTAAGCTCATCCTGTATCCAAGTTTAAGAGTATACCATCATAGAGTACTACCCTCGGCCTGTCATCGCGCAAGCAAAGAGGGAAGCGTAGCTACCGACTGTAAAAGGGTCGATAACCAAACATGCAGTGCGTTGCAATATAATAGGATCATAAACTTTCTTTTTAAATTTTTTAATGCGTTTTATAAACAAATCATGAAAATGGATATGACCCCGAATTTTCCTAAGTTTGTAGATAACATCCCCATAAAATTCTGGTTGAGAAATGCCTTGTCGCAGTAACGTCCGTAGATTGCAATTATATTTACTAATGAGAGGTAAATTTCGATAATAAAATTTAGAAAAAGTTTTCCGAAGTTTGTGATATCTGTAACCTTGCTTAAGAAGTTTATCAGTTATAACTAAATTACGTCTGTTAAAATCTTCAAGCAAAGAACAGGCTCGGGCAAACCTAATAAGTTGAGAAATATAAACCCCATAAGATGTAGAACGTGGCACATCCCCATCTAGAAAAGGATAATTAACAATTTTAAAATTAAAATCTTCTCTTTTATCGTATACTTTGGACGAAACTTTATCATTTGTAATTGAAAGATTCAAATCTAAAAATGAAGCATTAATGTCAGATTGATTAGCTTTGTTTAAAGACAGTTCTTTTGGGTATAATGTATAATATACAGAGATGAACACTATGTATAGAAGAATGGTAAATGATGGTATAGTGCTATACATATTGTCAAAACACATAAAAATATTGAAATAAACTAGAGGTTTTTGTCACAAAAACGGATGTCTCCCCTCTAATAAAAACAATATGTAAAGGGAAATCACTAAAAATGTTATGGACTTGATGATTGATACTTCCCCTCATTATGCGCTTTCCACACTACATTTTTCAAGAAGAAAATGATAACAGCTAATAACTCCAAAAATACTGATACCAGATTTATCGCCCTTGTGCATGACACTTACTTTCATCATGCTCTTTCCAAAAATAAAATGTCATTCCAATAGTGTAGCCGGGTAGAGATTATGGTGAAATAAGTTGATAGGCTTTACTGTGTGGCTTGGTAGCTCAGTCGGTAGAGTGTTGGCACGGTAAGCCAGAGGCCCTGGGTTCGAGTCCCAGTCGAGTCACAACTTTTTCACCATGTTACATTTGGCGTCCAACGTAAATAACCCATAAGGTGATTTATATGAAGATAATATGAAGAATATATGAAGATAATGTGTAATAATAAGAAACTCGTGGAGTGTTCTTTGAGTAAGAATTCGGGACGAATTCTTGTGTAGAGGGGGTGTGTGTAGCCGGGTAGAGATTATGGTGAAATAAGTTGATAGGCTTTACTGTGTGGCTTGGTAGCTCAGTCGGTAGAGTGTTGGCACGGTAAGCCAGAGGCCCTGGGTTCGAGTCCCAGTCGAGTCACAACTTTTTCACCATGTTACAATAGCATCAGTCGAACAGGAGTTATTGATCGGCAAAAAAATGTAACAAAGGGCAATAACTCCAAAAGTATTGAAGCCAGAATTATGGCCCTTGTTCATGACATTTTCTCTCATCATGCTCTTTCCATGTATGAAGTTTCAATAGGATGGCAAGAGCCATGTAGGAGTTATCGTCCGGACAAGAAAGAATTAAACAAATGTACAAGGGGCAATAACTCTAAATTTATTGAAGCTCAGGTTAAGGATCGTATGCATGACACTTTCTCTTATCATGATCGTTCCATGTATGAAGTTTCACTCCAATGGCATGTGTCACATAGGAGTAATCATCCGGACAAAAAATTGTGATTTTTTTTACAAAGGGCAATAACTCCAATATTAGTGAAGCCAGAGTTATGGACCTTGTGCATGACACTCCCTCTCGTTATGCTCTTTCCATATATGAAGTTTTAATCAAATGGCATCAGGCATACTGAAGTTATTGTCCGGACAAAAAATTATGATATTTTTTACAAAGGGCAATAACTCCAATATTAGTGAAGCCAGAGTTATGGACCTTGTGCATGACACTTCCTCTCGTCATGATCTTTCCATATATGAAGTTTCAATCCAATGGCATGAGCCATATAGAAGTTATCGTCCGGACAAAAAAGTGTGATTTTTTTTACAAAGGGCAATAACTCCCAATATTAGTGAAGCCAGAGTTATGGACCTTGTGCATGACACTTCCTCTCATTATGCTCTTTCCATATATGAAGTTTCAATCAACTGGCATCAGGCATATTGAAGTAATCGTCCGGACAAAAAGTGTGACGGACAGACAGACAGACAGACGGACAGACAGACAGACAGACAGACAGACAGACAGACAACTCTCACGAAAACAATATGTCTCCCCCATATAAATATGGGGGGAGACATAATTAATTGAGGAAAATATACACCACGTTTAACTCACAAGGGATATAATGTCTATAGTGCAGCAGCCTATCAGTGTTTACCTGCATAGTCCACTTAGTATGAAAATCTTAAATTTGTGAAAGGACCCTGAATGACAAACAGTGTAGAACTTCTCTAAGAACCCTCTGATCTGGGTCTACACTGTTTGCAAATGCCAATGCATGTGTCTTGCATTCAAAGGGTTAAGTATAAATGACCAATGATGTCCATATAAAAGTGTGGCGCAATATAGCAGGTGGCAGATGTCATAAACCAAAGCACACGGTTTTGGAACAAGGGTAGAGAACAATAACTCTTTTCTTGCTATAGATAAATTTGTGATCACGTGTATAAACAGTTTGAATACAGATGAGATACTGTGTACCTTGGATCCAACGATCCAAACAAGTTGATGCTTTATATTCTTATAAGTGAAAGGAAAGAAACTCGACTATTTGCACGCTTAGTAATATTTCGTCTGCAACAACTGTAACCTGCCTCAATTCTACAATTAAATTTCACTCGGTTCTTTGCAAAAATATGGTCTATGTGTCAAACAGTCTGGATCCTGATGAGACACCACAATTATGCGACGTTTCATCTGGATCCAAACTGTTTGCATAGGTAATCACAGTTTCGCCACCAGCGTGCAAAGAGTTAAACAATGAAGGGTGAAGCAGATGACAATCAATGACAGTGAAACAAAATTTGAATACACTACATGATGGACATTAGCAACTGGTGTCTGTATGTATACAGTGAAATACACTTCATGAAGGATGTTAGCAACTGGTGTCTGTATGTATAATACAGTGAAATACACATGAAGGATGTTAGCAAATGGTGTTTGTATGTATACAGTGGAATACACTTCATGAAGGATGTTAGCAAATGGTGTATGTATGTATACAGTGAAATACACTACATATACACTACATGAAGGATGTTAGCAAATGGTGTTTGTATGTATACAGTGGAATACACTTCATGAAGGATGTTAGCAAATGGTGTATGTATGTATACAGTGAAATACACTACATATACACTACATGAAGGATGTTAGCAAATGGTGTATGTATGTATAATACAGTGAAATACACTTCATGAAGGATGTTAGCAAATGGTGTCTGTATGTCTAATACAATGAAATACACATGAAGGATGTTAGCAAATGGTGTTTGTATGTATACAGTGAAATACACTACATGCAGGATATTGGCAACTGGTGTCTGTATGTATACAGTGAAATACACTACATGAAGGATAATAGCAACTCCTAGTGTCTGTATGTATACAGTGGAAAACACTACATGAAGGATGTTAGCAAGTGGTGTCTGTATATATACAGTGAAATCTCTCTAATACAATCATTTGATAAATAAACATTGGTGATTTTAAAAGCAGACAGTTTCTTAATGCAGGACAAAACTGCCATAGCAGCTTTCTGCATAAATTTTATCCTGCAGTATGCTACCAGCTGCCTTTAAAACTAAGAGTTATATATCTTCTTGGTGATCGCATTAGAGAGGTTTTGTAATTTGATTATGCATACATGTACATTTATATAAAATATACATTTGGCACCCAGTATTGTAATGTATTAAAATAGAAAATTGAACAACAACAAATACGAAATTGATATTCTGTACAGTACACAGTGACATATTTCACAATACGAGAAAAGAATATAAAAATAATAACTACTAACTAGAAATGTTTTTGATACAAAAACTGATGTATCCCCCACCCCACCCTGCCCGGACAAAATTTTCCATATAAAATTTTCAAAATCCTTTAACTCTGCATAAAATCATCACACCGGAACAGGAATAAGATATGCACAACTGGGCACGGTGCTGATCCAACGGTTTTGGAGAAACCGCACAGACAAACTTTTCCATGTAAAAATTTCAAAGTCCCATAACTCTGCAGAAAATCATTGAACCGGAACAGAAATAAGACATGCACAACTAGGCATAGTGCTAATTAATCTTATGAAGTTTCATGAAAATCTGAACAACGGTTTTGGAGAAACCGTGTGGACAAAAAACCCATGTAACAATTCAAAGTCCCATAACTCTGCAGAAAATCTACTAACCGGAACAGGAATAAGATATGCACAACTAGGCATGGTGCTGATCAATCATATGAAGTTTAATGAAAATCCGACCAAAGGTTTTGGAGAAACCGTGTGGACAAATTTCAAATGGACAGACAGACGGACGGACACCACGCAGAAAATGACAAAAACAAAATGTCTCCACAGTATACTGGGGGAGACAAAAGAAGAAGAATATTAAAAGAACTATTTACAATAAAAGAAACTTTAAAGTCATAACTTTAAGAATAAACATAATATCTTTATAAGTAGGAGTGCTAAATGCAGGTTGGAAGTAATGCAGAAAGCTCCTACATGATACATAAAGTACAGGATACATATGGTACAGGATACATATGGATTATAAAGTTACACTTTCATCCTACCTTTACTCTTTCCTCCATAAATACGCCTTTCTACGCCTCTGTAATAACCACTTCTTGAAACCATTGTGATAAATAGAGCATTTGCTCCAATAGGAGCAAATGCTCTATTTATCACAATGGTTTCAACTACAAAATTATCAGATTTTACTTTTCTCTAGTAAATGCTCCTTTTGGGTATATTCATTCAAAGAGGTTGGGTCTAAAAATAGCCTATGGAGGAATGGGTTAAACCTAGGTGTCTGTAATAGCAGGTGGTTATTTAATGCAGGCCAAAAGTAATGCAGAAGATTTCTATAATATACTTTCATTCTACATTAAGCAGCCATAAGCTTTTAAAGGCACCAATGTTTTTTCATTAACCTCATAGATAGCCTTTTCATGCCATTGCAAACAGAGTAGACCCATCCAGATCAGACAGCTCCTGTAGGAGCTGTCTGATCGGTGTCTGTTCTGTTTGCTTATGAAATAACATATATGTTTCAAAAGTTTCTGCCATGGGAAAATATTCATTTGTTCAAAATGCCAATATAAAAATCCATTAATTAATATTCATACAGTCAATTTTTCTTAACCCATTTTTAGACCCTACCTCTTTGATTAAATCTACCAAATAAGAGTATTTACCGGAGAAAGGAAAATGTTAAGAATTTTGTATTTTTTAAACAATTGTGATTATTTAGAGCAAATGCTCTATTTATCACAATGGTTTCAAAAAGTAACTTTTACAGAGGCATCAAAAAGTGTCAATATGCAGGAATGGGATAATAAATAAAGGAAACAGACCACTGTACATTGTTTGTACTATATGCTTCCTATCATATCACTCATACCGGTATACAGTCAACAGCACTCCAATTTCCAATATTAATCCTTCACCTTATGAATATTCATGTAAGAAATAATGACATGAATATTTATTAGCTGCCCTTTTATAATGGTACATGAAAACATTCCCTCATAGGCTATTTTTAGATCCAATCACTTTGAATGAATCTGCCGAAAAGGAGCATTAACTAGAGAAAAGGAAATTTTAGAATTTTGTAGTATGAAACCATTGTGATAAATAGAGCATTTGCTCCTATAGGAGCAAATGCTCTATTTATCACAATGGTTTCAACAGGTGACTTTTGCAGAGGTGTCAAAAGGCATCAATATGAGGGAATGGCTTAACTGTAGAATCAGACCTATACAAGTCAATATGCAAACAAAGTCGACCCTGATCAGACAGCCCTTGTAGGGGCCATCTGAGTCAGTATGCAAACAAAGTCGACCCTGATCAGACAGCCCCTGTAGGGGCCATCTGAGTCAGTATGCAAACAAAGTCGACCCTGATCAGACAGCCCCTGTAGGATCCATCTGAGTCAATATGCAAACAAAGTCGACCCTGATCAGACAGCTCCTGTAGGAGCCATCTGATCTTGGTCTACTCTGTTTGCAAAGACATTAAAATGTGCTTATATCAGGTTAAACATACCTGGTATGAAATGAATATCAACTTCACTGCAAATTACTCATTCATTAGTGCCAGTGGCAATGCTGCTAGCAGGTGGAAGAGACCTAGCCCGACAGTACTTAACTTCTGAGTTTATTCTCAAGTATCTGATTTGTTTATATTTTTAGCTGAGCTATCAGATGTTTGAGAATAAAATTCAGAATTAACCCATTCCTCCATAGGCTATTTTTAGATCCATTCACTTTGAATAAATCTACCCAAAAGGAGCATTAACCAGAGAAAAGGAAACTTTTAGAAGTTTGTAGTTTGAAACCATTGTGATAAATAGAGCATTTGCTCCTATATAGGAACAAATGCTCTATTTATCACAATGGTTTCATAAAGAGACTTTTACAGAGGCGTAGAAAGGCGTATTTATGGAGGAAAGGGTTAAGCAAACATATTTATAACCTGGAAGTCTGGAACAACTAGTTTGAGCAATCTGTCACAAAATATAACCATTTTCCCCTGCTATGGCTTTCTTCTAGTAATAGATAACATGGTCAAAGCAGTTTAATCCAGTAATTTTATCAAATGATGCAATTTTATCAATTTAGTTCTTGTTCTCTTCAGCCATCCCCAAGTAGTCCTGCAATATAGAAAATAACACATTTTGACTTTCCTTCCATCAACATTTCTTTTCAAAAGTTGACGCTTATCTCAAACTTTCTGAAAAGAAGTTATCTGCTTCAATAGTTACTTTATCTATCATTTCTTTTCAAAAGATTAACCCTTTAATCCATTCCCTCATCGTATAATAGAAGAAGGGTAATTGGAGAAAAAAGATGCTCATTCTTTATTTTCAATCATCTATACATGTAGTTTCAATCTGATTATGGATTTTGAAAAGAATTTCAATTTACGAACAAGTAGCACGTGACATATTTGCAGTTAACAGTTATCGTTAGAGTTAACCCTTTCCCTGTTCTAAATTTAGGCCAATTTTCAGTACCTACTGAATATTCATTAACAAAATAGTTATAAAGAATTCTTGAAGGTGGAACATTGTAGACATTTTAGAAAGTAAAGAAACAGATTTATCAAATTCTAATAGCAAACAGAGTAGACCCTGATCAGACGGCTCCTCTAGGAGTCGTCTGATCTGGGTCTACTCTGTTTGCAAATGCGTGAAAACACGTTTATATGAGGGAAAGGGTTAATCCTTTACTCGATGCCTTTGCAAACAGAGTAGACCCAGTTCAAATGCTTTAGTCATCTGATCATTTGGTTGATTCAAGGATAGTTTGTTATATTCTCTGTCTCTGTCACATACAATTTCTCTCCACCCATCTCCCCTCTTCTCCTCGTCATCCATTTTTTTCTGTCATTCTCATACACACTTTTTAGGTCTGTTTTTCACATTGTTTTTGTTATATACTTACTAGCTGTATGTCATGAAAAATTCGCCATTGTATTTTTGGTTGTATACAGTTTTGTAGGGGGAGGGTCGAAACTAATGTTGTCAGAACTTGTGACCCAACCCCATTTCCTATATGTATGTATAGAATGGAAATAACATATACATGTATGTTTAAACTACTTCATATGGCTCCTGTAGGTGCCATCTGATCAGTGTCTGCTCTGTTTGTATTTTGAATTATAATGATCTAATTTTACAATTTCTGCCTTGGCCATAAACATTCTGTGTTCATATGCCATTTTATAAAAATCAATCTATTTAACCCATTCCCTCATGGGCTATTTTTAGACCCAAATCTTTGAATAAATCTCCAAAAAACGAATATTTACTAGGGAAAGGGATTTTTTCAGAATTCTGTAGTTTTGAAACCATTACGATAAATAGAGCATTTGCTCATAGGGAGCAAATGCTCTACTTATCACAATGGTTTCAGAAAGTGATTTTTACAGAGTGAAAACATCAAATATTATTTTCATCCTGCATGAAGCTCCCACCATGTAATAAGATTTCTTTTTAGCAGCCATTGTAGAGGGACTTTCTTTAACATATTTACCTGCAATGCATGCCGTCAGAAAGCAGGCCATACAGCCTGATATAAGAGCACGTACGGACACGTTTACAATGTCGTCCTTTCTGGATGGGGCAGCTGCAGTAAGGGCTCCTATCATGATACCCAAGGCTAGGATGTTGGAAAATCCACAGAGGGCATAAGTAGCTATCATGGTAGAGTGGTCCTGAAAAGTGTACACATCATTATAGTGTATTTATTAGTAGTAGGTCTCCGTTGGTCAATGTCGACCATGGGGTGTGCCCCCTAGTAGTCCGGTAGAGGCCACATATGGCAGGAACAGTGTGGGTTGTGGCTAGTAAGTCCTATATGGGAGCTTTAGGTGAGATTAATGTTTTCCATCACTAACATATGCAGAACCTAAGGGATAATTATTGTTCCAAGCCTTAATGAATATTAATGCAAGACTATTATTAAATGCAAAACTGCTCATTATGAGTATTAATGCAAGACTGCTCATTATGAATATTAATGCAAGACTGCTCAATATGAGAATTAATGCAAGACTGCACATTATGAATATTAAAGCAAGACTGCTTACCACAAATATTAATGCAAGGCTGTTCATTATCAATATTAATGAAAGAGAGCTCATTATGAATACATGTACTAATGCAAGACTGCTCACTATGAATATTTATGCAATACTGTTTGTTATGAGTATTAATGAAAGACTCTGCTCACTATGAAAATTAATTCATTATTGTACTTAAAATATAAACAAAACATCTTCTCCAGGGGTTTTCTAACTTAGTTTCATTTTGCATTTAAGCTATCATGTGTTTTTTGCGAGCTGCAATTAGGCTTGTTTTGAGTGGTTGGTGGAGACGGATTGTACTGCATACTTACTGATATAACACCACCGACAAGTGTAACATTGGTGCCAGTCAGTACGTAATTCCCATTCCCGTCCACCATCCAACTTGTTGTATTGTAAAAACTTGACCACTTAGTATACTCTGCTTTATTCTTAACAACTTTCCCAAGGTCTTCATAGGCGAGGATTTCATTCACAAAAGTTTTGATTCCCACAATTCTACCCACTATAAAGCAATCTACAGGTGCCACGCCCATCAAAAATGCAACCGGCCAAAACAGGTATGAACAAATAAGCTGAAATATAACAAATCATATAATTATAGAAATGGCAAAACTATCTGTGATTAGTTTAACCCTTTACTCCATGAATAATTATGTAAGAAATAATGTATGTATGAATATTTATTAGTTTAATATTCATAATAGCACATGAACAAGAAATATTTTGGCCCTGATAAAAACAGTAGAATCATATCTTTATAATGCCATATGCAAACTCTGCAGACTCTGATCAGATGGCTTCTATAGGATGATATACCATCTGATCTGGGTCTACTCTGTTTTCAAAGACGTTAAAAGGCATATATATGGAGTAAAGAGTTAAACAGAATAGACGTGTAGATAGCATTTTCAATAAGTATAAAATGGCAATGTCATATAACAGGCAAATCAGTGAGATCCAAATACATACCACTTTATTTAATCCTTTTATCCATGAATATTCATGTAAAATATAATAACATCATGAATATTAATTAGATTATGTTCTTGTTATAGCACATGGACACTGGAATGTGTAGCCATGATAGGAACTATAGAATCATATCTATAATAATTATATCATAAGCAAACAGAGCAGACTCTGATCAGACGGCTCCTATAGGAGCCGTCTGGTCTGGGTCTTCTCTGTTTGCAAATGCATAGAAAGGCGTATTTATGGAGGATTTATTTAACCCTTTATCTGAGAGACACCTTTTGATACCTTTGCAAATCCGTAAGATCCTGATCAGACAGTTCCTACGGGAGCAGTCTGACCAGGGTCTGTTCTGTTTGCTTATGAAATGATATTGGTCTGATTCTACAGTTTCTACCATGGCCAAAGAACCCTGTGTTCGTATCATTATCATGGCCAAAGAACCCTGTGTTCGTATCATTATCATGGCTAAAGAACCCTGTGTTCATATCATTATCATGGCCAAAGAACCCTGTGTTTGTATCATTATCATGGCCAAAGAACCCTGTGTTTGTATCATTTTCATGGCCAAAGAACCCTGTGTTTGTATCATTATCATGGCTAAAGAACCCTGTGTTTGTATCAATATCATGGCCAAAGAACCCTGTGTTCATATCATTATCAAAGCTCAGTTTATAAGTATTTATTATGTCAGTATTACTTAATGTTTTTAACTCTTTGCACGGTAAGTAATTTTCCGTCTGCAACAATTGTCGTCTGCTTCAATTCTTAAAATAAACTTTCTCTCATTTCTTTGCAAAAATATGGTCAAGATGACAAACAGTTTGGATCCTGATGAGACGCTGCATTATGCGGCTTCTCATCTGGATCCAAACTGTTTGCATGGGTAATCACAGTTTCGCCGTTAGCGTGCAAAGAGTTAAATGATTTACTAACACATACATGCATGTTATTTCCTGATCCTATGAAATGCATGTATTTTAAGAATAAAGTCCCATATGAAAAGATCTGCTCCATCTTGGATGAAAGTACAAGTAGAAAAATCACCAAGCAAGGTTTTATTTAAACGAAAAAAATATCAAAGGACAGTTGTCATTCTTTCAAATTTAATCCTTTATTCCACACATGTTCCTTTGAATGCCTTTGCATACAGAGCAGACCCAGATCAGATGGCTCCTGTAGTACTGTTTACTGTGGTATGACAAGACATCTCTTAAAAAAAAAGACTTTCATGTAAAGGGTTAACCCTTTCATGCTTTTGTCTACATAATTACATTTTGTCTGACTCAATTCTTAAAGTACATGTTCCCATCAGTTCTTGCCACAGTGTCAAAGAGTTGGGATCCTAATGAGATCCTGAGTCACACACCATCTCAACTGTAACCACACTAATTGCAATGGTCATTATTAATTGGTAAACCCTTTCCCTGTTCTACAATTTTACATTTACATGTATTACAAATTTCAATACCTACTGAATATTCATGGACATAATAGTTATAATGAATAATGTAAGGTGGAACATTGTAGCCATTTTAGAAACTAAAGAAACAGAATGAGATCAAAATCCATAAGCAAACAGAGTATACCCTGATCAGATAGCTCCTCTCAGAGCCGTCTGGTCTTGGTCTTCTTTGTTTGCAAATGTGTGAAAAGGTGTTTATATGAAAGAAGGGTTAAATAGTGTTCAACCCTTTCCCTGTTCTATGTTTATTACAAATTTCAATACCTACTGAATATTCATGTGCAAAATAGTTATCATGAAATATTGAAAGTGGAACATCGTTGCCATTTTAGAAAGTATAGAAAACAGGTCTTTCAAATTCCATTGGCAAAAAGAGCAGACCCTGATCAGACGGCTCCTATAGGAGCCGTCTGATCTGGGTCTACTCTGTTTGCAGATGCCTGAAAACGCGTTTATATGAGGGAAAGGGTTAAAAGATTACCCTTTTGAATGCAGAAAATAAGGTATACTGACATTTGCAAACAATGCAGACCCAGAACAGAGGGCTCCTAAAGGGGTCCTCTGATATGGGTCTTCAATGTCTGTCAATCAAACTGAATAGACTTTGTCATTAAACCATGATGGGCTATTCCACTTTGAAAATACAACACTGCAAATGTTATAACTTAACCCTATATTTTACCTGAAAGCTCAAGACGGGATATTCTGGTGGTACCAGGCCTACTCTCTCTCCAAACCACTGCAAAGTAGCATTCACAAAAGCAAGCAGGGCCACAAATGCTATCACACTGGCCAAAATATAGGAGACAATAGAGATTGCCCCGACTGCCCCAGATGAAGCTGCCTCAATAATTCCTGAACCTTGCCTGAAGTGAAGAAAGGGAAGACATTGAACACTATCCTGGTTTGATAGGATCATACAATATTATATAATTAACACATAGCTGTCGGGATGATAGAGGATATTGTCAGCCCGAGAATTGGTATATTTACACCGAGGCGCAGCCGAGGGGTAAATATGCCAGTTCAAGGGCTGACAATATCCTCTATCATCCCGACAGATATGTGTTAATTATTTTATTATACCGAAAAACTTTAGAAGTACAAACTTAGTTAATTCTAAAATTAAAAGAAATAATCAATGAAGATAATATTCCAAAAAGGGAATTAAGATATAGAAATATTGAAATAGCTCTTATCTAATATTTCGACCACTACGAGCCTTTATCAAAGATAATCATGTCAAAGTACACGCCGCATTTTTGGTACATGTATGCATTCAGCCATAAAATCTAAGAGAACTAGAGGTTTTTGTCACAAAAACGGATGTCTCCCCTCTAATAAAAACAATATGTAAAGGGAAATCACTAAAAATGTTATGGTCTTGATGAATGATACTTCCCCTCATTATGCGTTTTCCACACTACATTTTTCAAGAAGAAAATGATAACAGCTAATAACTCCAAAAATACTGATACCAGATTTATGGCCCTTGTGCATGACACTTACTTTCATCATGCTCTTTCCAAAAATAAAATGTCATTCCAATAGCATCAGTCGAACAGGAGTTATTGATCGGCCAAAAAATGTAACAAAGGGCAATAACTCCAAAAGTATTGAAGCCAGAATTATGGCCCTTGTTCATGACACTTTCTCTCATCATGCTCTTTCCATGTATGAAGTTTCAATACGATGGCAAGAGCCATGTAGGAGTTATCGTCCGGACAAGAAAGAATTAAACAAATGTACAAGGGGCAATAACTCTAAATTTATTGAAGCTCGAGTTAAGGATCTTATGCATGACACTTTCTCTTATCATGATCGTTCCATGTATGAAGTTTCACTCCAATGCCATGTGTCACATAGGAGTAATCATCCGGACAAAAAATTATGAATTTTTTTACAAAGGGCAATAACTCCAATATTAGTAAAGCCAGAGTTATGGACCTTGTGCATGACACTTCCTCTCGTCATGATCTTTCCATATATGAAGTTTCAATCCAATGGCATGAGCCATATAGGAGTTATCGTCCGGACAAAAAAGTGTGATCTTTTTTTACAAAGGGCAATAACTCCAATATTAGTGAAGCCAGAGTTATGGACCTTGTGCATGACACTTCCTCTCATTATGCTCTTTCCATATATGAAGTTTCAATCAACTGGCATCAGGCATATTGAAGTTATCGTCTGGACAAAAAGTGTGACGGACAGACAGACAGACGGACAGACGGACGGACAGACGGACAGACAGACAGACAGACAACTCTCACGAAAACAATATGTCTCCCCCATATAAATATGGGGGGAGACATAATAATGTTGATCCAGCATCACACAGCATTGAGTTATTATTTCAAAAGTGATGACGTCATCAAATGACGTCATGAGCACAACGCCGTCATGTATGCATTAGCATGCATGCATTCTCCCGACTGCAGTATATGCCATAAAATGCAAAAAATGCGATATAATTATGTAGTCCTATGTTGGTAAGACGAGAGAGAAATTCGGGAGAGAATGAAAGAATATTTGAGTGATGTAAGACATGAGAGAGAGAATCCAATAAACAGGCATTAGCAGTGATGATGTTAGATAATTTCAAACGGATATATTCACCTGGAAGCTCATTCCGAGGGTGATATATCCTGATATATTCACCTGGAAGCTCATTCTGAGAGTGATATATCATAAGATCACATTTTAGGAATATGGGAGTTTTGCATTGAAGGATATATTGAGGTATAATAAAAACAGATTTTAACCCTTCCCCTGTTCTATGTTTATTTCAAAGTTCAATACTTACTGAATATTCATGGACAAAATAGTTATAATGAAATATGGAAGGTTGGGTATTGTAGCCATTTTAGAAAGTAAAGAACCATACCGGTAACTATCAAATTCTAATAGCAAATAGAGCAGACCCTGATCAGATGGATCCACTTTGAGTCATCTGATCTGGGTCTACTCTGTTTGCAAATGTATGAAATCACGTTTATATGCAGGAAATGGTTAAATGATTATCAAATAGATTATAAACAACTTGTAAGAAACATATAATCTAAACTAGAAAATTGTGTCTGTAAGACACAGCCATGCCCCTGTGGTGGTGCTTGACAATGAAAAAAATGTGACAACCAACTGCACATACAAGCGTAACACACAGACGGATGGACGGACAGGGGCAAAACATAATGCCCCATGACTACTTTCAAAATAACATTGATGTATACAATTCTACTTTGTGACTTGTTTTAGACATGCTGATTCTAAGGTCACTGGTCAGAGCTCTGGAGTATTTTAAAGATGTCATTTTAAATAAATATATGCCTACATGCCCATGAAATCAATATATCTATTCAACTAGTAGTATAACTATGAAATTACTGTTTAACCCTTTCCTCCATAGGCCATTTTTAGACCCAACCTCTTTGAATGAATCTACCCAAAAGGAGCATTTACTAGAGAAAAGTAAAATTTTAGAATTTTGTAATTTGAAACCATTGTGATAAATAGAGCACTTGCTCCTATAGGAGCAAATGCTCTATTTATCACAATGGTTTCAAGAAGTGGTTATTACAGAGGTGTAAAAAGGAGGAAAGGGTTAAAAAGCATATCGATGGTTTAAACCTTTCTCCATTCTATATTTAGTCCTAAATTTCATTACCTACTGAATATTCATGGACAAAATAGTTGTAATGAAATATGGAAGGTGGAACATTGCAGCCATTTAGAAACTAAAGAAACAGATTTATCGAATTCAATAAGCAAACAGAGTAGACCCCGATCAGACAGCTCCTATAGGAGCCATCTGATCTGGGTCTACCCTGTTTGCAGATGAGTGAAAAGGCATTTATATGAAGGAAAGGGATAGGCAATCACATATTAGCTGACCCCAATGTTTATTCGTTAAGGCTTTACCTGTTCAGTTTTCGTGTAAGAAATAATGCCATCATGAATATTTATTACCTGATTTTTTATTATAAAACTTTGCTTAAACAACAAGAGTGCCAGTGGGCACAATATACGCCCGTCGAGGTCTTGTTCAACATAAACTGGGGTTAACGTATTTGCTAAACTCAAATTCTAAGTCCAATTTTGCGACCAAGTTTCAAGGTTGTAAATAGGCATACTTTAACAAAAAACCTTAACCAAAAATTCTAAATTAAAAAGTGCCATAATTGTGTCTAAATGCTTGACAGAGTTACATTGTATTTACTCTTGCCTACAGATGAAGCTTCTGACGGTGAACAAGTGTTCCAAGTTTAAAAGCTTTATCTCAAAGGGTTATGTAAATAAATGGACTTTAACAAAGCCTCAACCAAAAATTCTAAGTTAAAAAGGGGCATAATTCGGTCAAAATGCTTGACAGAGTTATTTACTCTTGCCTACAGGTGAAGGCTGTGACAGTAAACAAGTGTTCCAAGTTTCAAAGCTTTATCACAAAGTGTTATGTAAATAAGTGGACTTGTTCCAGATAAATTGAGGTTAACATTTTTGCTTAACGCAAATGCTAAACGCAAATTCTAAGTCCAATTAAGCGACCTTGACCTTGGATAATTGAGCCGGGACTTGGCAAGCTACTGTAGCATGTCTAAATAAACTGAGTTAGAGATGTTACAGACAGACAGACTGGTTAACATTTTTGCTAATTGCGAATTCTAAGTCCAATTGTGTGACCTTGACCTTGGATAAACAAACCGGGACTTGGCAGGCTACTGTAGCATGTCTAGATAAACATTGTGTTAAAATTTGAGAAGGATCCACCAAGCGTGAACTTGAATTAAAGATGTTACAGACGGCCGGACGGCCGGACAGACGGACGGACAGCGCCATTCCATAATACGTCCCTTTTTTTCAAACGGGCGTATAAAAACTGTTAGTTAGATCTATATCATGTCATAAGCAAAATGAGCAGTCCCTGATCTTATAGGAGCCATTTGATCTGGGTCTACTCTTTTCTTAAAGATGTGAGGGAAAAGGTTATTGGCTACTTAAAAGAGGGAAAGGGGTTATTGGCCACTTAAAAGGGGGAAAGGTTTATTGGCCACTTAAAAGAGTTATTGGCCACTCAACCCTTTCCACCATAAATACGCCTTTCTGCGTCTCTGTAAAAGTCACTTTATGAAACCATTGTGATAAAGAGAGCATTTGCTCCTATAGGAGCAAATGCTCTATTTATCACAATGGTTTCAAAACTACACAATTCTAAACTTTTCCTTTTCTCTAGTAAATGCTCCTTTTCAGTAGATTGACTCAAAGAGGTTGTGTCTAAAAATAGCCTATGGAGGAAAGGGTTAAAAGACTTCCTACCATCTATGGTGATCATTAACATCTGAAACTGCTCCTTCACTGACCTTCACACCTGTTAACACCTGCGTTATGTTTTCAAAGGTCTAAATTAATCTTTTTACCTATTAGTGACACTTTTTGGAAGTAGAATACTATTATAGGAGCCATCTGATCTAGGTCAGCTCTGTTTGCTTATGAAATAGTATAGATGTGATCTACAATGCTTGTGTTCATGTGCTATAATCAAAATTAATCTAAATACTATTCATGATACCATTATTTCTTACATGAATATTCATCGGACAAAATTTTAATAGATAAACAGCTAATCCACTCAAGCTCACTTTTCAATTTTACACTGTGCCAACTTCCTGCGTCTATTCTCCCGGTTTTCAGGATAGAACAGTTTTGACATTGCTAAAGCTGCAGGGGCTGACATCACTGACGCTGACAGCAAATGGTTGGCAGGAGCCTTAAAGACAAAACTGAACACCATTAGAACCTGTATCATTGACCTGTATCAATGTAACAAGTGCTGTCATCTGCAAAAATTGTTTTCTACTTAATTTTCCAATTTTTCTTTGTTTTTTGTGCGTAATCCTTTGCTCTATAAATATGCTTTTTTACTCCTTTGAAAACAAAGTAGACCCAAATCAAATAGCTCCTGCAGGAGCCGACTGATCAGAGTTTATTATGTTTGCTTTTGAAGTAATATACATAGATCTAATTCAACAGCTTCCATCTTAGCCAAAATTACCTATGTTCATAATTATGACTTTATAGAAAATAATCCAATTAATACTCATGATGTATATATATTTCTTATATGAATATTCATGGAGAAAAGGGTTACAAAAGACAATCCCAGAATCAAGCAGCTTGCATCTTAATGAGATGCAGAGTGACTTGCCATACCATCTGGATCCAAACCATTTGCAACGGTTATCGCTAATTTGCCCATGTCAGTAAAACAACTAACCCATTATCTCATAGGCTATTTCTTAGACGCACCCTCTTTGCATAAATCCACTGAAAAGGAGCATTTACTAGAGAAATGGATTTTTTTTAGAATTGTGTAGTTTTGAAACCATTTTGATAAATAGAGCATTTGCTCCATAGGAGCAAATGCTCTGTTTATCACAATGGTTACATAAAGTGACTTTTACAAAGGCGTCAAAAGGCGCCAATAAAAGGGAATGGGTAACCCATTCCCGGATATTGATACCTTTTGACACTTCTGATAGTCACTTTGAGAAACCATTGTGATAAATAGAGTATTTGCTCCACAGGAGCAAATGCTCTATTTATCACAATGGTTTCAAAACTACACAATTCTGAAAAAAAAAAAATTTCTCTAGTAAATGCTCCTTTTTGGTAGATTGAACCAAAGAGGTTGTGTCTAAAAATAGCATATGCGGGAATGGGTATAACAAATGTTAGCAGAAAATCTGATCACATTGTATTATCATGTCAAACAGGTGATCAAAGTATCAAATTACTTCATTCTTAACTAGAACACTAACCAAGTCAGAAAGGGCCCCACATGATGATCAAACTTGGTCAAGACTGTTTACCTATAAACATTCTCAGCACATATGGTGTTTAGCAGATGAGAAATTGTAACATGGTGAAAAAGTTGTAACTTGACTGGGACTCGAACCCAGGGCCTCTGGCTTACCATGCCAACACTCTACTGACTGAGCTACCAAGCCACACAGTAAAGCCTATCAACTGTTTCACCACTATCTCTACTCTGCTACACACACCCCCTCTACACCAGAATTCGTACTCAAAGAACACTCCACGAGATTCTTATTATTACAAATTATCTTCATATATACCGTATCACCCTGTGGGTTATTTACGTTAGGCGCCAAATGTAACATGGTGAAAAAGTTGTGACTTGACTGGGACTCGAACCCAGGGCCTCTGGCTTACCATGCCAACACTCTACTGACTGAGCTACCAAGCCACACAGTAAAGCCTATCAACTGTTTCACCACTATCTCTACTCTGCTACACACACCCCCACTACACCAGAATTCGTACTCAAAGAACACTCCACGAGATTCTTATTATTACAAATTATCTTCATATATACTGTATCACCCTGTGGGTTATTTACGTTAGGCACCAAATGTAACATGGTGAAAAAGTTGTGACTTGACTGGGACTCGAACCCAGGGCCTCTGGCTTACCATGCAAAAACTCTACCGACTGAGCTACCAAGTCACACAATAAAGCCTATCAACTGTTTCACCACAATCTCTACCCGGCTACAAAATGTTTGAGTTAAAGAGCAGACAAGGGTGAAATGGCAAATTTTGAATAATTCAAGGGCCATAACTCAGGTGTCACATGCAATTTAGCTGGCAATCGAACTTGGCCAAGATGTTATAGCTATGAACATTCTCTGCAGGTTTGGTGAAGATCAGATGAAAACTATTTGAAACAAGGCTAAAACGGCCAATTTTGACTGAGTGAAGGACCATAACTCAGAAGTGTGTTATGCGATTTGACTTGAATCGAACTTGGTCAAGAATTTGCAACTATAAATATCCTCTGCAAGTTTGATGAAGATCAAATGCAAACTATTTGATTTATAGAGCGGACAAAGATAAACCGGACAATTTTGACTTAATCAAGGGCCATAACTCGAAGGTGTCTAATGCAATTTGACTGGTAATCGAACTTGGTCAAGATTTTGCACCAATCAAGGGCCATAACTCGAAGGTGTCTTAGGCAATTTAGGTGGTAATCCAACTTGATCAAGATTTTGCAACTATAAACATTCTCCGCAAGTTTAGTGAAGATCAGATGAAAACTATTTGAGTTAGAGAGCGAACAAGGCTAAAACAGCCAATTTTCACTGAATCAAGGGCCATAACTCAGAGGTGTCTACTGCGAAATTAAATTTCTTCAATCATGGCAAGTCATATATCGTCGGTAAGGATTTGTCATAAAATGTCTAGATTATATCGAAATTTACTTAAAAGTAACTTATCTCTAATATATGTGAAGATTGTGCAAAAATATTTTTTTGAGAATTTGACCCATGTTCGACAGGGGGGACCCTTACGAATCGATGAAAAATGAAATTTCTTCAATCATGGCAAGTCATAATATATAGTTGGAAAGGATTTGTCGAGATGAGTTGAAATCTGGTTTCAAATTTCAAAAAGGTGTGAAATTGATCGAGTTATCGCCTTTCAAACGTGTGAAAACCTTCAGTTTGGCTCTATCTTAGAAAATGGCGACATAAAATGTCTAGATTATATCCAAATTTATTTAAAAGTAACTTAGCTCTAATATATGTGAAGATCGTGCGAAAATATTTTTTTGAGATTTGACCCATGTTCGACAGGCATGCGCCTGTCGAATCGTTCAAAAAATGAAATTTCTTCAATCATGGCAAGTCATATATCGTTGGAAAGGATTTGTCGAGACGAGTTGAAATCTGGTTTCAAATTTCAACAAGAGTACCGCATACGGTACATAATACGCCCACTTGCAAACTTTCTCTGATTCAACATGACTTATAAGTGTTGACATTTTCTAATCTGTGCTTCAGATCTTGATTTCCATATTAAGGTGATACTATTTTTTAAAAAAATGAAGTGAATATCTTAAATAACAAGATGTGTTTGTGAAACACTATGCCCCCTCAATATGATATTTGACCCTGAAGGATGACCTTGATCTTGACATGTCACTCCTCACTGTGCAGCTTCATGGGGTACACATGCATACCAAATATCAAGTCTGTATCTCTAATGGTTCAAAAGTTATGGCCAATGTTAAAAGTTGGTGACCTTTGACCATGAAGGATGACCTTGACATGTCACCCCTCAAACTGTGCGGCTTTATGAGATACACATGCATACCAGTATCAAGGCTGTATATCTACTGGTTCAAACGTTATGGCCAATGTTAATGACCTTTGACCTTCAAAGATGACCTTGACCTTGACATATCACCCCTCAAACTGTGCAGCCATATGAGAAACACATATATACAAACTATCAAGTCTGTATCTCTACTGGTTCAAAAGTTATGGCCAATGTTAAAGTCGGTGACCTTTGACCCTGAAAGATGACCTTGACCTTGACATGTCACCCCCAAACTGTGCAGCTTCATGAGATACATATGCATACCAAATGTCAAGTCTGTATCTACAGGTTCAAAAGTTATGGCCAGTGTTAAAGTTGGTGACCTTTGACCCTAAATGATGACCTTTACCTTGACATGTTGCCCCTCAAAATGTGCAGCTTCATGAGATACACATGCATACCAAATATCAAGACTCTATCTCTATTGGTTCAAAAGTTATGGCCAATTTGAAGTTGGTGACCTTTGACCCTGAAGGATGACCTTGACATGTCGCCCCTCAAACTGTGCAGCTTCATGAGATACACAAGTATGCCAAATATCAAGTCTCTTTCTGTACTGGTTCAAAAGTTATGGCCAATGTTAACGTCGGTGATTTGACCCATATGTTTGACCTCTGACCTTTAAGGGTGACCTTGACCTTTACATGTCACACCTCAAAATGTGTGGCTTTATGAGATACATATGCATGCCAAATATCAAGTTTCTATCTGTACTGGCTCAAAAGTTATGACCAATGTTAAAGTTACAGACAAACAGACAATTTGACCTTTGACCCTGAAGAATGACCTTGACATGTCACCCCTCAAAATGTGCAGCTTCATGAGATACACAAGCATGCCAAATATCAAGTCTCTATCTCTACTGGTCCAAAAGTTATGGCCAATGTTAAAATCAGTGATTTGACCCATATATTTGACCTCTGACCATGAAGGATGACCTTGACCTTGACATGTCACCCCTCAAAATGTGCGGCTTTATGAGATACATAAGCATGCCAAATATCAAGTCACTATCTGTACTGGCTCAAAAGTTATGACCAATGTTAAAGTTACAGACAAAGAAACAGACAATTTGACCTTTGACCCTGAAGGATGACCTAGACCTTGACATGTCACCCCTCAAAATGTACAGCTTCCTGAGATACACAAGCATGCCAAATATCAAGTCTCTATCTTTACTGGTCCAAATGTTATGGCCAATGTTAAAAGTCGGTGATTTGACCCATATATTTGACCTCTGACCTTGAAGGATGACCTTGACCTTGACATGTCACCCCTCAAAATGTGCGGCTTTATGAGATACATATGCATGCCAAATATCAAGTCTCTATCTGTACTGACTCAAAAGTTATGACCAATGTTAAGGTTGCGTTAAAGTTACAGCCAAAAAAACATAATTTGACCGTTGACCCTGAAGGATGACCTTGACATCTCACCCCTCAGAATGTGCAGCTTCATGAGATACACAAGCATGCCAAATATCAAGTCTCTATCTCTACTGGTCCAAAAGTTATGGCGAATGTTAAAGTCGGTGATTTGACCCATATATTTGACCTCTGACCTTGAAGGATGACCTTGACATGTCACCCCTCAAAATGTGCGGCTTTATGAGATACATATGCATGCCAAATATCAAGTCTCTATCTGTACTGGCTCAAAAGTTATGACCAATGTTAAAGTTGCTGACAAACAAACAGACAAACAAACAGACAGGGCAAAAACAATATGCCCCCCAGATTTGATCTGGGGGGCATAAAAAAGTTACAGCTAATCCTTATTTTTGCAGATTTTTGTAAAGTGCAACGGCCATAACTCTGTAAAGACAAACTGAATGAACCTCAAAATAAACTCGGCTTCAAATTTTGTTGCTTAAAACATTTGTGTTAAGTTTCATTTATATCATTTTAATAGTTTTCCCAGATAACAAAAGACAAACTAAAAGTTGACCGACTAACAAAGCAACGAACACACTAAGTTCAAGGACCATAACTTTAGAATAAAATGACATATCAAAACCCCGCAATATATGTGAAAATTCACATAAAGGTTTAACCATATAAAAAAATTGAAGTAAATATCATTTCAAATGAAAAAGTTATGGCCATCTTCATATTTGCATAGATTTGCATTATTTTTTTAAGTGCAAGGGCCATAACTCCGAAACAACAAATCAAATGATCCTCAGAATCGACTTAGCTTCAGGTCTTGATGCATTAAACATGTGTATGAAGTTTCATTAATATCTGTCAAAACAGTTTTGCCAGAAAACAGCGGACAAACTATTTGCATATATTTGCATTTTTTTTAAGTAAAAGGGCAATAACTCTGAAACGAAAAATCAAATAAACCTCAAAATCGACTCAGCATCAGATCTTGATGCAATAAACATTTTTGTGAAGTTTCATTAATATCTCTCAAATAGTTTTCCGAGAAAACAGCGCACAAACTATTTGCATTATTTTTTAAGGACAAGGGCCATAACTCTGAAACGAAAAATCAAATGATTCTCAGAATCAATTCAGTTTCAGCATTAAACACTTGTGTGAAGTTTTATTAATATTTGTCAAATAGTTTTCCCAGAAAACAGCGGACAAACTATTTGCATGTATTTGCAATCTTTTTTAAGTAAAAGGGCCATAACTCTGAAACGACAAATCAAATGAACCTCAGAATCGACTCAGCTTCAGATCTTGATGCATTAAACATTTGTGTGAAGTTTCATTAATATCTCTCAAATGGTTTTCCCAGAAAACAGCGGACAAACTATTTGCATATTTTTTAAGGACAAGGGCCATAACTCTGAATTGAAAAATCAAATGAACCTCAGAATCAACTCAGCTTCAGATCTTGATGCATTTAACATTTGTGCGAAGTTTCATTAATATCTGTCAAATAGTTTTCCCAGAAAACAGCAGACAAACAAAATGTTGACGGATGAACGAACGAACGAACGGACGGACAGGGCCACGACAATATACGACCACCTTTATTAGGTGGGCGTATAAAAAGGTGTAAAATTGATCGAGGTATCACCTTTCAAACGTGTGAAAACCTTCAGTTTGGCTCTATCTTAGAAAATGGCGACATAAAATGTCAAGATTATATCGAAATTTATTTAAAAGTAACTTATCTTGAATATATGTGAAGATCATGCGAAAATATTTTTTTGAGAATTTGACCCATGTTCGACAGGCGCGCTCGTTCAAAAAATGAAATTTCTTCAATCATGGCAAGTCATATATCGTTGGAAAGGATTTGTCGAGACGAGTTGAAATCTGGTTTCAAATTTCAAAAAGGTGTGAAATTAATCGAGTTATCGCCTTTCAAACGTGTGAAAATCTTCAGTTTGGCTCTATCTTAGAAAATGGGGACATAAAATATATAGATTATATCGAAATTTACTTAAAAGTAACTTATCACTAATAATTATATGTGAAGATCGTGCAAAAATATTTTTTTGAGAATTTGACCCATGTTCGACAGGCGCGCGCCTGTCAAATCGTTCTAAAAATGAAATTTCTTCAATCATGGCAAGTCATATATCGTTGGAAAGGATTTGTCGAGATGCGTTGAAATCTGGTTTCAAATTTCAAAAAGGTGTGAAATTGATAGAGTTATTGCCTTTCAAACGTGTGAAAATCTTCAGTTTAGCTCTATCTTAGAAAATGGAGACATAAAATGTCTAGATTATATCGAAATTTACTTAAAAGTAACTTATCTCTAATATATGTGAAGATCGTGCGAAAATATTTTTTTGAGAATTTGACCCATGTTCGACAGGCGCACGCGCCTGTCGAATCGTTCAAATAATGAAATTTCTTCAATAATGGCAAGTCATATATCGTTGGAAAGGATTTGTCGAGACGAGTTGAAATCTGGTTTCAAATTTCAAAAAGGTGTGAAATTGATCGAGTTATCGCTTTTCAAACGTGTGAAAACCTTCAGTTTGTAGTGTAGCAAATAGTCCAGGTTTGGAACACCCAACCAGTCTATGAAATATAACAAGCAATGCTATATATCAAAATGTTGGTCAGGATCTGTAGTATATGAAAATGAAATTCATTTTGACTGAAGCGGTTGGAGTTGGCCTGAAATCCAAGATGGCCGCCGAAATTGAGTGAAACCAAACATATAATCTTTTGTCTTAATTTTTATTCATTTTTGTACCTACTGAATCCAAACCTGTTTTATTTTGACTAATAATGAAGAAATATCTTTTAAAAAACAAACTTGCTGTGAAGTTTATAGAGGTCAATTTTTAAATATAAGGTCAAAGGTCAAAATATTTGTACAAATTTTACCTCCGACAAATATGTTTTGTTCACTACATTCTAAATATGAAACATTTTAACAAGAATTATGCATATTATATAAAATGATATATGCTTTTTTAAATTCTATGACTGTTGAGTTATATATACAATAGCTGCTGTTGCCATGGAGGTATTAAAGATGGCAGCCAAACTTAAGAAAAACAAACAAACATCATTATTTGCTAAATAAATTTGTTATTGTTGTACCTACTGACACCAAATATTTTTTGATTTAACTAAATATTAAATATTCTTGACTTGATTAACTTGAATTAAATTTAGTTTATAGAAATCAAGGTTAAGTTCAAGGTCAAAGGTCTAACTGTATCAACATCTGACAAAATTTTATTGTTTCCAATTCATTCAAATAAGAGATATACGATAAAAAAGTGTGGTACATCAAAATGTTTAGCGATGTTTGGTCTTTCAATTTTAACATCCTTATCCAGTGATATAGTACATATATACATGTATATAGTAATATATCAACACCGTTTTTATGCCCCCGTTGACGATAGTCAGGGGGGCATTATGTTTTGCATTTATTCTTCATACAAGTATCTTTCAAAAGTATTTGACGTGCCATGACATTGTGTGTCTTATTGCATATATATTAAATGAAGCTCAAGATCAATCTGCGCATACGGGGAGTCTGACCAGAGAGCTTCATTGTCCATTTTTCTGTACAATAGGGTTACATTTACTTAAAAGTGTAGTTCTCAGGTCAGACTGTGCATATGTGCAGGCTAGTGCTGAAACGGTTACTGTATATCTGTAACCGTTTAATCGGGAGTATTAACTGTCATTAACCGATTAATCAGAACTGTGTCACACAATCATTCAAACCTGGGTACACCGTAAATCTTTGTACTAAATGCGACAGCATATATCTACATAATTATGATGAAAGAGCAATGAGAAGGGCCATTGTTATTATTGATATAATATTATGCTCGTGATAGTTACCTGGGTGGTAATATTGACATATTTCTGCGCACAAGAAATGCCACAGATGTTCAATCTATATATATGTAGATACACGCAGATGATAAAACACTGGGCTAAGATTTTATCTTGTGATAATATTATTGTTAATTATGTAATGGAAGTAATTTGTCCAGTTGACATGTACATATGCTTTGCAACAATCTGTTGGTAATGATGCAGAAGCAAAACAAAACCATCTGTGTCTGGCGTTTGAACAACTGTACAGGAAGACCCTTTATCGTCCTTATATTTAGCATGTAAAATAATTAGAGTGTCTGTTTCCTCTTGCTTTGACTTCATTGAAGGGATTTTGATGCACATGTCAGGTGTTATTTATTCATCTGTAGCACTTGGACTGTAATGTACTTTGCATAAGAAGATCTGTTGGAGGCAAACAAGAGAGGTATGAGCATACGATTGGCATGCTAATGCATAGTCCAGTTATGGTCTCTTATAGGTGAAATGAACATCTTGAAGGGTGAGTACACTCTCATGAGATGATCCTCACAGACTTTGTCTGGTGAGATCTGTCAGTCATTCTGAACTCATCCAATAAAGGGGTTATATTGCGGGAGATAGTGTCGCAAAGGTCTGTCATGTCGGCTCCATTGTGTATGTCACCATATGCTGCTCTTTACTCTGACAACATCGTATACACAACATCAGGAACACTTTTGTTGTTTTCTTCACACCACACTTCACAGATGACCAGAAGGCAGATATGTAAGGCGTCGTCAATCATTTTGAATGCGGTGAGTTCTCTGTCAAAGTCTTCACCTGACAGTGTATTAGCAACTGTGACTGCTGCATATAAACCTGTATCTGTCAATAGCTGCTTACGACCAGTATCATCATAGAGGTGACATATTCCTGCGAACACGGACACGAGGACATGCATACCCACTTTAATGGTATAACACCTTGTAACTCATCCTTTCTGCATCAAACGATTTCCAATGTCTTTGCTAGAAGGCTTATGCCGAACACAATCGGTACATATGACTGCCCAGGACAATTCATAACTTCCTTCCTTGACGCCGAAGAGTGGTGTACACAGTTCTGTAGTCTGTGGGAATTACCATAATGATGGGGTTGTATGCTATACTTGAAGTCTTGATAAAATCTTCCTGCATGCAAGTACTTGGATGTCTACTAATATGTAGAATATTTCATTGGTGTTATTGACTTTTCAGTGGACAGTGAAGCTGTAAGGTCAGACTGTCCAGATGCACATACTGATCTGGAGCTACATTGTCTGCATTTGGCATGTGACAAATGTCGCCTGTGGCGGCAAAAGGGTTCATTCATTCAGGGCATTCCATTAGTCATTCAAAACATTAATCATCAAGAACAAAATACCTGTAGCTAGTGTATACATATTCAAATGGAAAAGTAGTAAAGTCAAGCAGGCAAAGCCACATACAAGACGTAACCACCACCAAAACACTGATAGACAGCATGACACACACATACACAACCACACACCCAAACGCACACTCACATACGAGACAAACACAGAAAACATCAACAGACACACAAGAACCAGAGACAAACACTCCACACATGAACAAAATCACAAGCACAAAGACGTAAGGCAAACAAAAGGAAGGTTGACAAAGAGAGTACTGCCTTGGCATGGTCAGTAGCAAAAACACCACTGGGGGTTTAAACCGGTTTACGGACGTCCTAACCTCACACTTCTCTCAAAGTCACCCTAGCTTTACAAATAGTATAAATAAAGGTATCCCCGCCGGACTTACCCACAACATAGACGACGGTGAACACAGGACAACATGTAAAACATAGCATAATAACTGTGACAATCCGTCAAAGTTAAAAATAACTATCAAAAATAACTAATGGTAGATCTAGTAGATCTATCAATATGATTTAGTAATTATCCACGGCTAGAGATGGATAATTGATATCTATTTTTCAGTAAATATATCCTGAAAGTGGGAGATCCTTCTAAAGCAAAAGTAGCAATAACACCCCCCGCCCCCCCTCCCCAGAAAATTGCAGACTCAGTTTTATTGAGTCTGTTTATAGACACTAACGATGACGATTAATCTCTATCCTGCAACAGACATCAGTTGTCGGTTGTCATATGCAAAAAGTGTAGCTCCAGATCAGCCTGCACATCTGCGCATATTGAACTAAGAGCTAAACTGTCGTTAGTATGTAAAATCGAGTCGCATTGACTATAAACCAATGGACAGTGTAGCTCTTAGATCTTACTGTTGGTTGCTGTATATAGGAATATATCTACAAGCTGTATCAGTTATAACTGTTAAAAGGAAAGCAAAACAGCATTTATCTAACTTCTTTGAAAAGGAAATTTTTCATACCCACCTGTTGGTCATTTTCTCTAAAGAATATGTCCCTTTCTTGTTCTTACTTGCGATTTATTCACCAGATTATATTGAAGCAAACTACAAAAATAGTGGCCAAATCATATACAAGGGGAGTAACTTTGCATTTCTTACAAACATATAACTTACTTCATAGTGAAACAAATTAATTTGGCTAAATTCAGCTTTTTTCTATTGGAAATTGTCACAATAATTCCATTTGATGTCTATTTAGCAGGCACCATCAGTTTCACTTATTCTGAAAAAAGTCACACCACAGACATGTGATCCGCAATCTTGGACATCACCATGGCAACCAGATATCTTTGAGGAAAAATGCTAAACATTCAAAATTAATACCTTATAATACGTGTTAGTATACAATAAATGGTATTTTGTTTTTGTAAGGGATGTTGACCATATTTTAAATAATTTAACCATTGACCTTGAACTTGACCTTGAAATTGACCTTAACCTGTACTTTAATGAACAGTTGTCAGTAAATAACTTGAAGGAGGTTTGTTTACGCTTAAAACAAAACAAATTTGGTTTACATATATGCAAATATACGGGAGTAATGCAGGCATTGGATAAATTTTATTGTTTTTGCAATTTTGGCGGCCATCTTGGACGCCATCATGGATTTCTGTCGACTCCAACCACTTTGGCACTAACGAACATCGTTTTTATAGTCTACAGACCCTGACCAACATTTTGATATATGGCACATCTTGTTATACTTCTTAGACCGGTTGACCCCCTAAATATGCAAGATACGAAATCTTGTTTGCTACACTATTGGCTCCATCTTAGAAAATCGAGACATAAAATGTCTAGATTATATCGAATTTACTTAAAAGTAACTTATCTCGAATATATGTGAAGATCATGCGAAAATGTTTTTTTGAGAATTTGACCCATGTTCGACAGGCACGCCCCTGTCGAATAGTTCAAAAAATGAAATTTCTTCAATCATGCCAAGTCAAATATCGTTGGAAAGGATTTGTCGAGATGAGTTGAAATCTGGTTTCAAATTTCAAAAAGGTGTGAAATTGATCGAGTTATTGCCTTTCGAACGTGTGAAAATCTTCAGTTTGGCTCTATCTTAGAAAATGGCGACATAAAATGTCTAGATTATATCGAAATTTACTTAAAATCAACTTATCTCTAATATATGTGAAGATCGTGCGAAAATATTTTTTTGAGAATTTGACCCATGTTCGACAGGAGCGCGCCTGTCGAATCATTCAAAAAATGAAATTACTTCAATCATGGCAAGTCATATATCGTTGGAAATGATTTGTCGAGACGAGTTGAAATCTGGTTTCAAATTTCAAAAAGGTGTGAAATTGATCGAGTTATCGCCTTTCAAACGTGTGAAAACCTTCAGTTTGGCTCTATCTTAGAAAATGGCGACATAAAATGTCTAGATTATATCGAAATTTACTTAAGTAACTTATCTCTAATATATGTGAAGATCGTGCTAAAATAATTTTGAGAATTTGACCCATGTTCGACAGGCGCGCGCCTGTCGAATCGTTCAAAAAATGAAATTTCTTCAATCATGTCAAGTTTTATATCGTTGGAAAGGATTTGTCGAGACGAGTTGAAATCTGGTTTCAAATTTCAAAACGTCGTGAAATTGATCCAGTTATTGCCTTTCAAAGTGTGAAAACCTTCAGTTTTGGCTCTATCTAAAGAAAATGGCAACATAAAATGTCTGGATTATACTATATCTATCTTAGAAAATGGGGACATAAAATGTCTAGATTATATCGAAATTTACTTAAAAGTAACTTATCTCTAATATATGTGAAGATCGTGCGAAAATATTTTTTTGAGAATTTGACCCATGTTCGACAGGCGCGCGCCTGTCAAATCGTTCTAAAAATGAAATTTCTTCAATCATGGCAAGTCATATATCGTTGGAAAGGATTTGTCGAGATGCGTTGAAATCTGGTTTCAAATTTCAAAAAGGTGAGAAATTGATCGAGTTATTGCCTTTCAAACGTGTGAAAATCTTCAGTTTAGCTCTATCTTAGAAAATGGAGACATAAAATGTCTAGATTATATCGAAATTTACTTAAAAGTAACTTATCTCTAATATATGTGAAGATTGTGCAAAAATATTTTTTTGAGAATTTGACCAATGTTCGATAGGCATGGCACTGTCAAATTGGTCAAACAAGCAAAAAATGCAAAAACCGCATTAAAGCCGGATTTTTGTGTGTTGACCTTGACCCAATTTCATGTATCCTTATATCAACTGAAAGGCCTTCACCCAAGCTATCTGCATACCAAATATAAATTGTCTAGCATATGAGGTTCAGCAGTTAAGACAAAAATGTCATCCGTAAGGTCCTTACCAAAGCTATCTGAATACCAAAGGTGAATTGCCAAGCACTCGTGGATCAGACGTTATAGCAAAAAGTTAAAGTTTGTTAAAAACAGTTTGTTTTTTTGTTAAAAAAAAAAGTTTTCAAAATAGTGACCTTGACCTTGACCCAATTTCATGTATCCTGGTATCAACTGAAAGGCCTTCACCAAAGTTATCCCCATACCATATATGAATTGTCTAGCATATGAGAAAAAATGTGAAGTTTTTCAGTGATGGCCAACTTGTCTAAATAGTGACCTTGACCTAATTTCAAATATCTTTATATCAACTGAAAGGCCTTTACCAACACCATTTGTATACCAAAGATGAATTGCCTAGCATTTGTAGTTCAGAAGTTATAGCAATGTTAAAGTTTGTTAAAAACGACAAAGTTTTCGAAATACAATGTAGTGACCTTGACCTTGACCTGATTTCATGTATCCTTGTATCAAGTGAAAGGCCCTCACCCAAGCTATCTGCATACCAAATATGAATGATCTAGCTTAAGCAATTAAGAAATTATAAGCAATGTTAAATAAAGTATTGTTAATGATGGCACATTTTGGAAATAGTGACCTTGACCTGATTTCAAGTATCCTTGTATCAAGTTAAAGGCCTTTACCCAAGCTATCTGTAAACCAAATATGAATTGCCTAGCATTTGTAGTTCTGTAGTTATAGCAATGTTAAATTTTGTTAAAAAATGGCAAAGTTTTGGAAATAGTGACCTTGACCTGATTTCATGTATCCTAGTATCAAGTGAAAGGCCTTCACCCAAGCTATCTGCATACTAAATATGAATGGTCTAGCTTAAATAATTCAGAAGTTATAAGCAATGTTAAAGTTTTGTTAATGACAGCAAAGTTTTGGAAATAGTGACCTTGACCTGATTTCATATATCCTTGTATCAAGTGAAAGGCCGTCACCCAAGCTATCTGTATACCAAAGATAAATTGCCTAGCATTTGCAGTTCAAAATTTATAACAATGTTAAAGTTTGTTAAAAACGGCAAAGTTTTCGAAATAGTGACCTTGACCTTCATCTGATTTCATGTATCCTTGTATCAAGTGAAAGGCCTTCACCCAAGCTATCTGCATACCAAATATGAAAGGTCTAGCTTATGTAATTCAGAAGTTATAAGCAATGTTAAAGTTTTGTTAATGACGGCATGCCGCCCACCCAAGTCATAATGACTTGGTGATGGACTACTCCACTTTGATTATTCACCATTCATTCATACTGACTGGACACTATAGTTTAGTTTAAACATATTTTATTTGAAAAAGTATACATTAATCATGATATCAACAGAGTATCACTATAGGATTAGAACGAAAGCTAAAAGCTTATTGAGTTCTTCTCCTCATATGGTATGGTACATTTAATTGATGCAGTCGTTAACAAAATACACAATAATCTCAACATATACATACAGTACCGTAAGACTATAATATACAGCCTAAAGTGTCAAGAGACTAGAATCAGGAGAACAGTTAGGAAGGAGGGAAATGGGGTAGTCAGTGGACACTATAGTTAACCCTTTCCCTGTTATAATGGTACATGTATATGTACACTGGATTTTTTGGTATTGGTAGAAACTGTGTCACATCTATTACAGTTTCATAAGCAAACATAGCAGACCCAGATTAGACAGCTCCTATAGGAGCCATCTGATATCGGTCTACTCCGTTTGCAAATGCATGAAATGGCGTTTATATGAGGAGAAGGGTTAAACACAGATAGGCTATTCCACATGGATTATGAACCCATTACCCCATAGGCTATTTTTAGATACAATCTCTTTGAATAAATCTACCGAAAAGGAGCATTAACTAGAGAAAAGGATTTTTTTTTTAGAATTTTGTAGTTTGAAACCATTGTGATAAATAGAGCATTTGTTCCTATAGGAGCAAATGCTCTATTTATCACAAAGGTTTCACAAAGTGACTTTTACAGAGTCGTCGAAAGTCGTCAATATGAGGGAATGGGTTAAACATATATTTATACTGATTGGCTCTGTTGCTAAACACTGATGGGCTATTCCACTTAGATTCTAAAACATTCAGCTAATAAATATTCATGATATTTTTTATTCTCACATGAATATAAATGGGTTAATTGATTTTCTGGGTATGGCATAAAACAATGACTGAGGACGGACCAGAGCAGCATTGTATTCTCCCCAATGATTTAACCCTTTTCTCCATGAATGTTCGTGTAAGTCTAAGAAATAATGACGTCATAAATATCAATTCAATTGATTTGTTATAATAGCCCATGGACATAGGAATTTATGGCCATGGCAGAAACACTGTAGAAGAATCATACCAATGTTATATAATAAGTAAACAGAGCAAACCCTGATTAGACGGCCTGATCCGGGTCTACTCTCTTTGCAACGGCATAGAAAGGCGAATATATGGAGTAAAGGGTTAATCTCCTCATTAATTTAAGTATTTGAACAGACAAATTTAGGCCAATAGGAATTTTTTGCTACAACAATGTAACTGTATCAGTTTAATTTAGTTATTTAATCATTTCCTCCATAAATACGCCTTTCTACGCCTCTGTAATAACCACTTATTGAAACCATTGTGATAAATAGAGCATTTGCTCCTATAGGAGCAAATGCTCTATTTATCATAATGGTTTCAAACTACAAACTTCTAAAATTATGCTTTTATATTTTCTCTAGTAAATGCTCCTTTTGGGTAGATTCATTCAAAGAGGATGGGTCTATAAATAGCCTATGAAGCAAAGGGTTAAATCATACAAACGGGTGGAGATTGGAAACCTGAGTTTCCGGGTAATTCATCAATATATTTACTTACTCCATACATGATGTACAGTGCCAGTGTGCTTCCTGCCACTGTGGCAAAGCCGTTCGTCATTACGGTGTGCAGTTCTGACATTGACATTTTGTCCATTAAAGGTTTGATCAAAGTCACAGCCTCCCCCTGAAAAAAATTAACATGGTGTTTCATCACTAACCCTTTACTCCATAAATATGCCTTTCTACGCCTTTGCAAACAGAGTAGACCCTGATCAGACGGCTCCGATGGCTCCCATAGGAGTCGTCTGATCAGTGTCTGCTGTTTGTTTTTGATATAATGTAAATCTAATTCACCAGTTTCTGTCATGATATAAGATTATGCTGTTTACAGTGCAGGTATAAAATTGATTTTCATGATGTCCTTATTTCTTACATGAATATTCATAGAGTAATAAATAATGACTGTGTGAATATTAAATAACTGAATGTTTAAAGTGGTATATGAGCAAGAGAATTTGTGTGACCGTAGTGGAAACTGTAGAATCAGGGTCCATGCTTATAAAGCTTTTTAGTTGCGTCTGAGTTTGTTCTCAAGCTTTTGATTGGTAAGATTTGAGCCAAAGGCTCAAATCTGACCAATCAAAAGCCTGAAAATGAACTCATGACTCTGACAACTAAAAAGTTTTATAAGCATGGATACTGTTCTATTTTATTCTATAAGCAAACAGAACAGATCCTGATTAGATATCTCCTACAATAATTGTTTTGCAAAGGTATTTAAAACCATATTTATGAAGTAGAGGATTAACCCTTTCCCTCATATAAACGTGTTTTCATGCATTTGCAAACAGAGTAGATCCAGATCAGACGGCTCCTATAGGAGCCGTCTTATCAGGATCTGCTCTGTTTGCTAATGGAATTTGATAGATACGTTTCTTTAGTTTCTAAAACGGAAACAATGCTCCATCTTACATATTTCATTATGACTATTTTGTCCATGATTATTCAGTAGGTTCTGAAATTTGTAATAAACATTGAACAAGGAAAGGGTTAACCCTTTCCCTGTTCTGTATTTATTTCAATTTTCAACTCCTGAATATTCATGGGCAAAATAGTTATAATAAAATATGGAAGGTTGGATATTACAGCCATTTAGGAAACTAAAGAAACAGATCTATCAAATTCCATTAGCAAACAGAGTAGACCCTGATCAGACGGCTCCTCTAGGAGCCATCTGATCTGGGTCTACTCTGTTTGCCAATGCGTGAAAACAGCTCCTGCAGGAGCTGTCTCATCAGGGGCTGCACTATTGCAACCAATGCACTCCACAGCAGTGATTGCACAGCGAAATACTTGTACACAGTGAAGATATATGTAATTATACAACAGGACATGGGTAAAGAAGGAGAAATGTATTTTAAAATTTAGCAAGAGAAGGGTTAAAATATATGCAAAACTTGTTTAATCATAGTATGAAAATTATAAAATAAAGAAGTAAAGTAGAGCATCTGTAATACATAAGCAAACAGAGCAGACCTATTCAGAGAGTTCCAACAGGAGTCAAAAGGTTGGATGGTGGAGTAAAGCGTTAACGCATACAACTGGAAATCTGCCCTATTGTATTGATAGTTTTTTGTATTTTTCAAAGCTGTTTTACAAGAATATTGTATAAATTGGAACACATAGCATTCTTAAACCTTTCCCTGTTCTACATTTATTCAAAATTCCAATAATAATCATCGACAAAATAGTTATAATGAAATATAGAAGGTGGAACATTGTAGTTATTTTAGAAACTAAAGAAACAGATCTATCAAATTCCATTAGCAAACAGAGCTATTGGAGCGATCTGATCTGGGTCTACTCTGTTTGCAATTGCGTGAAAATGCCTTTATATGAAGGATAGGATTAAAGTTCAATTGTCATTTTTACACCCTACAGTCAGGCTTCTGATGTTATATGTAGGTTTTCAATACCAACCCAGCCAACGAAGATGTTGAGCGCTGCATGCAGGGACTCCATTGCACCGGTGCCAAGACTGAGCTCCATGACAAACGCAATCTTCTCTATCAACAATTGTATAACACCCAGATAGTACAGTATACTGATAGTGGAACTGAAGAAAATTATCACCGGTAACACCTGAAATAACCAGAGGTATATGTAAAACATATATATTCATTATTCACCCAAACATCCAGTCCTTGGATTTTAAAGAAAGACGTTACCCTTTATCCCATGAATGTTCATGCAAAACTCCACCCATGATGAATAATACATGTAAACAGAGACATACAGTTGAACTTTGATATCTTCAACTCGGATAACTCGAACTTCGGGATAACTCGAACAAATATTTCAGTCCTTCCTAAACTTACGATACATAATTGCTCTAAAATGTATGGCTACAGATATCTCGAAACATGTGTGACAGCTTAATACAGGTCTAAAGTAATACTGAAAACTCCTTGCAGGAGTTTTCAGTATTACTTTAGACCTGTATTAAGCTGTGGCCTTGAGAAATTGTTCAGATTAGAAATAGGATGACTCGAACTTCTATTATCTCGAACTAATTTGTATGGTCCCTTCAAGTTTGAGTTATCGAAGTTCAACTGTATACATACATATGTCACTGAGGTAAATAATTTACTTACTGCATCAAAAAATGAACATAAGAAAAGGTATAGCATGACAGTGAAGAATCAGATCTGTAACATATAAGAAAAACACAGATGACCCTGATCAGACAGGTCTTACAGACGCTGTATGATCTGGATCTACCCTGTTTGCAAATGTGTAACATGGTGTGAAAAGGTAGGCTCATGGAATAAAGGGTTAACCTTGACTGGTTGGGTTGGGTGAACATCTATATTCTTGATTCATCCACTTAACTCTTTGTATGCTAATTACCGTAAACTCTGTAATAACTTACACCACTGTAATAAACGACGCCCCCTTATTTCTGGTGGGAAACGAAGTTAACGATCAATAAAACAACTAAAACTCTGTATAATAACCATTAACCCTTCTCTTGCTGAATTTTAAAATACATTTCTCCGTCTTTACCCATGCCCTGTTGTATAATTATATATATATATATATATATATATATATATCTTCACTGTGTACAAGTATTTCGCTGTGCAATCACTGCTGCGGAGTGCACTGGTTACACAATCAACTTGTAAATAGTGCAGACCCTGATGAGACAGCTCCTGCAGGAGCTGTCTCATCTGGGTCTTCACTATTTACAGGTAGGTATATTGACGTGAATAGCAAGCGAAGGGTTAAATAAAGAAATACGTTTTTCTAAATACAGGTGGTAGCTTAATGCAGACTGAAAGCAATGCAGAAAGCTCCCCTTGGAGATTTCTGTACTTCTTTAATCTGCATAAAGCAACTCTTTTATCTGATGACTCTAAAAGTACCTAGTAATAGCTTACTTTCAGTCCGAAGGACCGCTCAGCTGACTGTACATTTACTTTAAAGCATTAAGAATTGCTGGTGACTCTATTGGTATTCATGCAGGAAATAATAAATATGAATATTAAGTAGACTGATTTTTATAATATGGCATATGAACACAGAATGTTTTTGGCCATGGCAGATCAATATGATTCCATTTGCAAACAGAGCAGACACTGATCAGATGGCACATACAGGAGCCACTATCTGAACCGAGTCTACTATATTTGCAAAGGCATCAGGTAAAGGGTTAACTCTTCCTCCATGAAGACGCCTTTCTACGCCTCTGTAATAACCACTTCTTGAAACCATTGTGATAAATAGAGCCTATAGGAGCAAATGCTCTATTTATCACAATGGTTTCAACTACAAAATTCTTAAATTTTACTTTTCTCTAGTAAATGCTCCTTATGGGTATATTCATTCAAAGACGTTGGGTCTAAAAATAGCCTATGGAGGAAATGGTTAAAGGTAACTGTCACCTGCAAATATGTCACCGGCTATTGTTCTTAAATTGAAATTCTTACATTCTTTTCAAAATCTGTGATCAGATCAGCAAAAACTGAAGAATGAGCATCTTTTTTCTCCAATTAACCCTTCGCTTGTTATTCACATCAATATACATGTACCTACCTGTAAATAGTGAAGACCCAGATCAGGGTCTGCACTATTTACAAGTTGATTGTGCAACCAGTGCACTCCACAGCAGAGATTGCACAGTGAAATACGTGTATACAGTGAAGATATATGTAATTATACAACAGGGCATGGGTAAAGAAGGAGAAATTTGTTTTAGAATTCAGCAAGAGAAGGGTTAACATTCTTCTATTATTCAATGAAGAGTATAAAGAAAACGTTTTGGTCAATTGAAGATACAACTTGACAAACCATTTGGATCATATACATTACAAAGATGGATTAATGAATGAATGAATGAATGAAAATGAATGGATGAATGAATGAATGGATGAGTGAAAATGAATGGATGAATGAATGAATGAACTGGACTTAACTAACCCTTTTGATTAGATTTATTACAAAGATAGATGAATGAATTAATATATGAATTAATTAATGAACAAACAAGAGATGTTCGTAAAACATGTATACCCCCCAGATCCCCTGACGTTTCATCTAGTGACCTCAACTATAGAGGTCATCTAGTGGTCATGACTAATCACCACAGCAACTTTGAAGATCCTAAGCCAAACCACTGATCATTTATTGATCTGAAAACATTTCACAAGTTAAGGTCATGGTGACCTTGACCTTTGACCTAGTGACCTCAATAACTATAGGGGTCATCTAGTGGTCACTACAAACTACCACAGCAAGTTTGAAGATCCCGAACCAAACCATTGAGCAGTTATTAATTGGAAACCATTTCATCAGTTAAGGTCATGATGACCTTGACCTTTGACCTAGTGACCTCAAAACCAATAGGGGTCATCTAGTTGTCATGACCAACTACCACATCAAGTTTGAAGATCCTAAGCCAAACCCTTAAGCAGTTATTGATTGGAAACCATTACACCAGTTAAGGTCATGGTGACTTTGACCTTTGACCTAGTGATGTCAAAAACAATAGGGGTCATCTAGTGGTCATGACCAACCACCACAGCAAGTTTAAAGATCCTAAGCCAAACCCATGAGCAGTTATTGATCGCAAACCATTTCACCATTTAAGGTCATGGTGACATTGACCTTTGACCTAGTGACCTCAAAAACAACAGAGCTTATCTAGTTGTCATGACCAACCACCACAGCAAGTTTGAAAGATCCTAAGCCAAACCCTTGAGCAGTTATTGATCGGAATCCATTTCACCAGTTAAGGTCATGGTGACCTTGACCTTTGACCTAGTGACCTCAAAAACAATAGGGGTCATCCAGTGGTCATGACCAACTACCGCAGCAAGTTTGAAGATTCTATGCCAAACCCTTGAGCAGTTATTGATCGGGAACCATTTAACCAGTTAAGTCATGGTGACCTTGACCTTTGACCTAGTGACCTAAAAAACAACAGGGCTCATCTAGTTGTCATGACCAACCACCTAAGCAAATTTGAAGATCCTAAGTCAAACCCTTGAGCAGGTATTGATCAGAAACCATTTTACCAGTTAAGGTCATGGTGACCTTGACCTTTGACCTAGTGACCTCAAAAACAATAGGGGTCATCCAGTGGTCATGACCAACTACCACAGCAAGTTTGAAGATTCTAAGCTAAACCCTTGAGCAGTTATTGATCGGAAACCATTTAACCAGTTAGGTCATGGTGACCTTGACCTTTGACCTAGTGACCTCAAAAACAATAGGGGTCATCTAGTGGTCATGGCCAACCACCACAGCAAGTTTGAAGATCCCAAGCCAAACCCTTGAGCAGTTATTGATCGGAAACTATTTCACCATTTTAGGTCATGGTGACCTTGACCTTTGACCTAGTGACCTAAAAAACGATAGGGTTCATCTACTTGTCATGACCAACCACCACAGCAAGTTTGAAGTTTCTATGCCAAGTCATTTATTAGTTATCGTTCGGAAACCATCGATCTACCGACCAACCGACCGACATGTGCAAAGCAATATACCCCCATTTTTTCAAAATGGGGTTATAACAAACAAACAAATCAACGAACGAATCACCGAATTAATAACTTTATGAATGTGTGTATGAATGAATGAATTCATCAAATTAGTGTCACTCAATTAGTTCTGACCCCCATATGCATTTCATTCTTTGTATTATATATATCTACAAAATTACAATTTAGTCTCCAAGATTACTTACTGCAAATGCAAAGAGATGTTCTCTAAAACTCTCCCCAAACATAAATTCTGATCCCTTATCAGTATAGGCAAGGTACTCTGTTACACGTTCGCCCAACCAGACAAACAAATAGTATCCCCAGTACGACCTCAGCACTATGAGGGCAAACACGAGCTGAAGCAGTAAGCCCCACAACACCGGCCGCCAGGTCACCTACAAAACATGAATAGATACATTCAAATAAAATCTCTCTAAACAGGATGTTCAAATTTGTAAAAATGTTGGTCTGTAAGCATTAACACATCACCTCCTAGTGACACATTTTGGAGCCTCTGTAAAAATTACATTTTGAAACCATTGTGATAAATAGAGCATTTGCTCCTATGGAGCAAATGCTCTATTTATCACAATGGTTTAAAAACTACATAATTCTAAAATTGCCTTTTTCTCTAGTTAATGCTCCTTTTCCGTAGAAATATTCAAAGAGGTTGGGTCTAAAAATAGCCTAGAAGGGAATGGGTTAAGCAGACACCAGCAAACAACCTCTAGATATTGAAAATCAGTTTCGAGGGATTTTACTGTACTGACAAAAACTTGGTGCAAAACTATTGTAACATCCCTTGTAACAACTTACACAAACAGTTTGGATCCTGATGAGATGTCTATTAACTAAGCACCTCATAAGCATGCAAACTGTTTGACACTTTGTACTGATGAAAAGAAATGGAAGAAAAACAAATTTTAACCCTTTACTCATGAATAACTAGAACTATCACTGAAGGTGATTAATACCCCAACAAAGGTGACGTGTCACATGAAAAAGCTTTGTACAATTCAAAGGGGCATAACTCTGTAAGGGAATAGATAAACTTGGATACTTTAATTGGATGTGCATGTCCTCTTTATGATAAAACATCATGTCATGATTCATTGGATTCCAGTGAGCAATTGGTGAGAAACAGTGCAGAAAATGTCAACAGAATGACCGACAGACCAAAATTCAAAGGGGCATTGCTCTCTAAGGAAATAATTAAATTGTAAAACTATTATTGGATGCGCATCTCCTCTTCATGATAAATTATCATATTAAGTTTCGTACAATTCCAGCCAGCAGTTGCTGAGAAACAGTACAGAAAAAAAGTCAACAGACAGACCAACAAAAAAAATTTAAACAAAGGGGCATAACTCTGTAAGAAAATCAATCAGCTGGAAAATTATAATTGGATGCACATGTTCTCTTTATGATAAAGCATCATGTCAAGTTTTATTGAATTCTAGTCAGCGGTTACTGAGCGACTGACGGTCCAACTGACCGACCGCCAAGGTGACTCCTATATAACCCCCCCCCCACCCCCACCCCCCCAAACCCTTCATTTGTTGGGTATAATGACATCATGAATATTAATTAGATCAATTTTTAAAATGGTATATTAACACATAGATTTTTTTTGTCAAAGTAGATATTATGGTATTAAAATCTATATTATTCCATAAGCAAACAGCAGACCCTGATCAGTTCAAAGTAGATATTATAGAATCAAAATCTATATTATTCCATATTAAAGCAAACAGCAGACCCTGATCAGTTCAAAGTAGATATTATAGAATCAAAATCTATATTATTCCATAAGCAAACAGCAGACCCTGATCAGATGGCTGCTATAGGAGATATCTGATCTTGGTCTCCTCTGCTTGCAAAGGTGTAGAAAGGCGTATTTATGTTGGAAAAGGTTAAGAATTGCTGGTGATAACAACTCATGTTGACGACAGTTACAGTGCATGCAAGTGTTAAATTTATAAGCAGTTTACAAATTGTCCTCTGCATCTGTTCTAAAAGAAAACATTCCTTTAACTCTTTGCACGCTAAGTTATTTTTCGTCTGCAACAATTGGCGTCCGTTTCAATTCTTAAAATAAACTTTCTCTCATTTCCCTGCAAAAATATGGTCAAGATGACAAACAGTTTGGATCCTGATGAGACGCCGCATTATGCGGCGTCTCATCTGGATCCAAACTGTTTGCATGGGTAATCACAGGTTCGACGCTAGTGTTCAAAGAGTTAAAAAATATGACCATAATGTAACAAATGTTGGATTCTGATAAATGCTACATCACTCAGCATCTAATCTGGATCTAACCTATTTATGTGAAATTTACATTAAATCATGAAGCTACCTCCAGTGTTGGTTTTACACTAAGACTTCAATATGCACACACATTGTGAGAGACAGATAATCCGGTCTAATGGTAATACTGTAAAACCTCTCTATAACGGTCACTAAATTGTGTTAATTAGTTGGTATTTAGGACAGATGACTGCTTAAACAGAAGGCTCCAAACAGAGCAGAGCCTGATCAGATGTTTCCAATAGGGAGCCATGAGTCACTAGGGCGAAATTTTCCATGTAAAAAATTCAAAGTTTCATAACTCTGCAGAAAATCATCGAACCAGAACAGGAATAAGATATGCACAACTTGGCATGGTGCTGATAAATCTCATGAAGTTTCATGAAAATCCAACCAAAGATTTTATAATAATAACAATAATAAAGACTTTATTTCAAGAGGGTAACACAATTAGTACATACAAGCAACTAATTTCCCTTGTGGCCCTCAAAAATATTATAATTTTGGAGAAATCGTGCGGACATAACTCTGCAGAAAATCATCAAACCGAAACAGGAATAAGATATGCACAACTAGGCATGGTGCTGATCAATCTTATTAAGTTTCATGAAAATCCAACAAGGTTTTGGAGAAACCAGCGGACAAAATTTTCAACATAAAAATTTCAGTCCCATAACTCTGCAGAAAATCATCAAACCAGAACAGGAATGGGATATTCACAATTATGCATGGTGCTGAGCAATCCCATGAAGTGTCATGAAAATACGACCAAGGTTTTGGAGAAACCGCGCAGACAAATTAAAATCGGACAGATGTTCTTACATATGGACACTTGTTGGGTATTTCTTTTGTTTAAAACTTCCCAACAAGGGCACACAAATACCCAACAATACAAACTGAATGAACAAATTTACAGGTTATCTGTTGTTCTCTATACCCAACAAGTGTCCATGTGATCGCCCACAAAAACAATATGTATCCCCAGTATACTAGGAAGACATAATTCTGCTTTAAATTCCAGGATTAAAGAATTCATATTTCTGATTACTCAATCAAACTGTGAACTAACCTGCCTTGGATCATGTGAGAAGAAGAACATTAAAAATGTGAATACAATGATCCCAAGGGCACTGATCAGGGAGGCTGGACGTCTTAGAGTTGTCTCTATCAGAATGAACAGGAAGACCACAGTCACTACAAACAGGGTCAGCACACTGTAACAGAGTACAAACATGGTCAACACATTGTGACAGAGTACAAACATGGTCAACACACTGTAACAGAGTACAAACATGGTCAACACATTGTGGCAGAGTACAAACATGGTAATTATACAGTAACAGAATACAAACATGGTCATTATACTGCACCAGAGTACAAACATGGTCAACACACTGTAACAGAGTACAAATATGGTCAATACACAGAAACAGAGTACACACATGGTCAACACACTGTAACAGAGTACACACATGGTTAATACACTGTAACAGAGTACAAACATGGTCAACACACTGTAACAGAGTACAAACATGGTAAATACACTGTAACAGAGTACAAATATGGTCAACACACTGTAACAGAGTACAAACATGGTTAATACATTGTAACAGAGTACAAACATGGTCAACACCCTGTAACAGAGTACAACCATGGTCAACACACTGTAACAGAGTACAAACATGGTCAACACCCTGTAACAGAGTACAACCATGGACAACACCCTGTAACAGTACAACCATGGTCAACACCCTGTAACAGAGTACAAACAAAACATGGTCAACACACTGTAACAGAGTACAAACATGGTCAACACACTATAACAGAGTACAAACATGGTCAACACATTGTGACAGAGTACAACCATGGTCTACACCCTGTAACAGAGTACAAACATGGTCAACACACTGTAACAGAGTACAAACACGGTCAACACACTATAACAGAGTACAAACATGGTCAACACACTGTAACAGAGTACAACCATGGTCAACACACTGTAACAGAGTACAAACATGGTCAACACACTGTAACAGAGTACAAACATGGCCAACACCCTGTAACAGAGTACAAACATGGTAAATACACTGTAACAGAGTACAAACACAGTCAAGACACTGTAACAGAGTACAAACATGGTCAATACACTGTAACAGAGTACAAACACGGGTCAACACCCTGTAACAGAGTACAAACATGGTCAACACACTATAACAGAGTACAAACATGATCAACACACTGTAACAGAGTACAAACATGGTCAACACACTATAACAGAGTACAAACATGATAAATACACTGTAACAGAGTACAAACACGGTCAAGACACTGTAACAGAGTACAAACATGGTCAATACACTGTAATAGAGTACAAACACGGTCAACACTGTAACAGACTACACACATGGTCAATACATTGTAACAGAGTACACACAAGGTCAATACACTGTAAGAGTACACACAAGGTCAATACACTGTAACAGAGTACAAACATGGTCAGCACACTGTAACAGAGTACAAACATGGTAAATACACTGTAACAGAGTACAAACACGGTCAAGACACTGTAACAGAGTACAAACATGGTCAAATACACTGTAACAGAGTACAAACACGGTCAAAACTGTAACAGAGTACAAACACGGTCAACACTGTAACAGAGTACACACAAGGTCAATACCCTGTAAGAGGACACACAATGTCAATACACTGTAACAGAGTACAAACATGGTCAGCACACTGTAACAGAGTACAAACATGGTAAATACACTGTAACAGAGTACAAACACGGTCAAGACACCGTAACAGAGTACAAACATGGTCAATACACTGTAACAGAGTACAAACATGGTAAATACACTGTAACAGAGTACAAACACGGTCAAGACACTATAACAGAGTACACACAAGGTCAATACACTGTAACAGAGTACAAACATGGTCAATACACTGTAACAGAGTACAAACATGGTAAATACACTGTAACAGAGTACAAACACGGTCAAGACACTGTAACAGAGTACAAACATGGTAAATACACTGTAACAGAGTACAAACACGGTCAGCACACTGTAACAGAGTACAAACACGGTCAACACTGTAACAGAGTACAAACACAGTCAACACTGTAACAGACTAAACACATGGTCAATACACGGTAACATACACTCAAGGTCAACACTGTAACAGACTACACACAAGGTCAATACACTGTAAGAGTACACACAAGGTCAATACACAATATCATAAATTCATGCTCCACACTCTTAATTTATTTGTTATAAAATTGTTATAAAATATGGAACTACCGTAAAACCCCTCTAATGCGACCACAAAAAAGAGGCATAATTCTGGGTGGCAGAGGCCGACAGCTTAATGCAGGACAAAAGTTATGCAGAAAGCTCCTATAGGAGCTTTCTGCATAATGTTTGACCTGCATTAAGCAACCACCTGCTATAAATAAAGACAGCTATGGTTATTTTTAAGTGGTCGCATTAGAGGGGTTCTACTGTACATGTAATTAAACTGTTTTAAAAGATTATACTTATAGAAGTCATCTTGTTTTACTCACATTGATATGAATCTTCTGTATCGCTGTACCTCATCAACAGCTGGCTTCCAGATGTTTACATACACAGTCCGGCCAAAAAACTTCTTTAGAAGATGGTAAATCACACCAATTATAACCAGTACTGTGATAATTAGGAGTCTAATGGATGGCTCATCTCCAAACTGGTACCTGTACATATAAAGGAGGCAGTTTGGTCATGCCATCAGAGGGCTTTTGAGCGTTCCCCTGCCAAATAGGCCTTTAACCCTTTCCTCCATAAATACACCTTTCTACGCCTCTGTAATAGTCACTTCTTGAAACCATTATGATATAGAGGATCTGTCGCGAGTTGTCTTTTAAAATCACATGTTCTTAAACGAGCCTTAGAAAATGTTATTAAGCGAGCCTTTGGCGAGCTTAATAACATTTTCTTGGCGAGTTTAGGAACATGTGATCTTAAAAGACAACTAGCATCAGATTCTTTTTCTCACATAACCAATCAGTGTAGATCTAGATCTGTTTTCGCCCTTTTAATGACATACAAACATCAGTTTTCCCCAGTTTGACGTCATATATGATGTATGACGTCATACATATTCTAAAGTGTTCTTACACGTGTTACTGATAAGAGAATCTTAACCCGTTGTTTTAACCCGGAGATAAGGGACCTTATGTGAGAAAAATAGAGCATTTGCTCCGTAGGAACAAATGCTCTATTTATCACAATGGTCTCAATACTACACAATTCTAACGTTTTCCGTTTCTCTAGTAAATGCTCCTTTTGGGTAGATTCATTCAAAGAGGTTGGGTCTAAAAATAGCCTATGGAGGAAAGGGTTAAACAGATATATATTCATGTATGAAACAATGACCACAACAATTAATTTGCTGATTTTTTTTTATAAAGACACATACTTTTTTGTTTCATCCTTGGCATATAATGTTGATTAACATGGCTGTTTTCAATCATACATATTGTTGCTTGTTTATTTTGTATGTTTTCAATAACAGATTACCATGTAATTGTACATTTTATGCTGAAATAAATCTATCTATCTATCTAAGGGAATTTTTTTATGATGGCACAAATAGTAGAATCTGGGCCGATATTAAATACTGCTGAAACAATTACCTGAATAACCGTTGCCATATCTATATTATTTCTTATTTAAGTAAACAGAGCAGACCCTGATCAGACCATTCTTACAGCAACCATCTGATCTGAATCTACAAAGTTCCCAAAGGCATACAGAGTAGATCCTGGCCAAATGAATTAGGGGAAAAAACATGGAAGGTACAATAAGTATCCTAAATATTCATTCAAACAAACTTACGGAAACAGTGCAGACTCAGATGAAGGTGCTCCGGAGGGAGCAGTTTGACCAGGGTCTTCCAGAGCTCCAGATAAGATGCGTAAATTGAAATAGTTTCAAGTATCACTTCTTTATTTCTCCGCTAAAACCTATGTTGTGACCACTCTTTAGAATCGTCTCTTCGAGACGATTCTAAAGAGTGGTCACAACATAGGTTTTGGTGGAGAAATGACGATTTTAGTATTTGAGTACGCACCGTTATCTGTAGCTCTGGTCTTCACTATTTGCTAGTATGTCAGTCTAATTTAACCCATTACCTCATAGGCTATTTTTAGATCCAATCTCTTGGAATAAATCTACCAAAAAGGAACATTTACTAAGCAAAATGCTAGCAAATGCTCTATTTATTGCTGAATTAGTAGGCACCAGTTTGATTACTTTAACCCTTTCCCTGCTCTGTTTATTCCAAATTTCAATACCTACTGAATATTCATGGGCAAAACAGTTATAAAGAAACATGGAAAGTGGAACATTGTAGCCATGTTGGAAAGTAAAGAAACAGATCTATAAAGTTCCATTAGCAAACAGAGTAGACCCTGATCAGACAGCTACAAAAGTCATCTGATCTGGGTCTACTCTGTTTGCAAATACAGTAGAACCCCTCTAATTCGACCAATTAATGAATAAACATGGGTGTCTTTATAAGCAGGTGGTTGCTTAATGCAGGACAATAGTAATGCAGAAAGCTCCTCTAGGAGCTTTCTGCATTACTTTTGTCCTGCATTAAGGCACCACCTGCATCTAGCACAAAGAATTATACCTCTTTTAGGTGGTTGCATTAGGGCAAATTATTTCACCTCTGCTGTGCAAAGAGTTAATAATAAAACCTACTGACTGACAACTGTTTTAACAGTCTGTTCATATAATCTCCTTAATCCATTACCTCAAAGGCTATTTTTAGATCCATCCTCTTTGAATAAATCTACCCAAAAGGAGCATTAACTAGAGAAAAGGAAATTTTTTTAGAATTTGGTAGTTTTGAAACCATTGTGATAAATAGAGCATTTGCTCCATTGGAGCAAATGCTCTATTTATCACAATGGTTTTATAAAGTGACTTTTACAGAGGCGTCAAAAGGCGTCAATATGAGGAAATGGGGTTAACCCTTTTGCCGCCAAATAATTTCTATCTACTAAGATTGCCTTTTGTTTCAGGTGTCAAAGTGGACTTTTCTCAATTACTTGTCCAAATTCATAACCGGAGTGTCAAACATCTTGGATTCTGATGATACGCCAAGTTACTCGGGGTCTCTTCTGGATGCGAACTGTTTGCAGAAGTAGCTACAGATTTACTTATGGTGGTGAAAGGGTTAACCCTTTCCTCCATAAATACGCCTTTCTATGCCTCTGTAAATGTCACTTCTTGAAACCATTGTGATAAATAGAGCATTTGCTCCATAGGAGCAAATGCTCTATTTATCACGATGGTTTAAAAACTACACAATTCTCCAATTTTTCTTTTCTCTATTAAATGCTCCTTTTCGGTAGATTTATTCAAAGAGGCTGGATCTAAAAATAGCCTATGAGAGAATGGGTTAAATACTAAGTATTCACAAAAATGTGATCTGCTGCAAATTTTCTTCACTGTCTTGGAAAACCATCATCAAAGTATTAGAAATTTAGATACATGTAGTCTAGATTCAAGCCATTTTCAAAACAAAGAGTGCCAGTGGGCACAATATACGCCTGTCGAGGTCTTGATCAACATAAACTGGGGTTAACGTATTTGCTGAACTCAAAGTCTAAGTCCAATTTTGCGACCAAGTTTCTAGGTTGTAAATGGGCGTACTTAAACAAAAAACCTTAACCAAAAATTCTAAATTAAAAAAGGGCCATAATTGTATCTAAATGCTTGACACTGTATTTACTCTTGCCTACAGATGAAGCTTCTGATGGTGAACAAATGTTTCAAGTTTAAAAGCTTTATCTGAAAGGGTTATGTAAATAAGTGGACTTTAACCAAAACCTTAACCAAAAATTCCAAGTTAAAAGCGTCATAATTATGCCAAAATGTTAGACTGAGTTATGTACTCTTGCCTACAGGTGAAGCTTGTGATAGTGAACAAGTGTTCAAAGTTTAAAAGCTTAATCTGAAAGGGTTATGTAAATAAATGGACTTTAACCAAAACCTTAACCAAAATTTCTAAGTTAAAAGGGGGCATAATTCTGTCAAAATGTTGGACAGAGTTATGTACTCTTGCCTACAGGTGAAGCTTATGATGGTGAACAAGTGTTCCAAGGTTAAAAGCTTTATCTCAAAGGGTTATGTAAATAAGTGGACTTTAACCAAAACCTTAACCAAAAATTCTAAGTTAAAAAGGGGCATAATTCGGTCAAAATGCTTGACAGAGTTATGTACTCTTGTCTACAGGTGAAGCTAGCTTGTGATGGTGAACAAGTGTTCCAAGTTTAAAAGCTTTATCTCAAAGGGTTATGTAAACAAGGGTATGTTGTATTGCTATGCAAGACATGAGTCCCCCACCGGACTGAAAAAAACCTCCACTCTCCCCACCCACCCACCCATGGTGTGGTGACCATGATATACATGACCACCTGAATGGTATTAGTACCTACTTTCATACATTGAATCAGTAAATAAAAAGTTATTGTCCCGACAAGAAAATATGAAAAAGGGGAGTAACTCCAAAAATATTGATGCTAGAGTTATTGCCCTTATGCATGACACTACATCTCATCATGCTTGTTCCATATGAGAAGTTTCAAATCAATTGAACCAGTATATAAAGAGTTATTAACTGGACAAGAAAATATGAAAAGGGGAATAACTCCAACAATATAAATGCTAGAGTTATGGCCCTTGTGCATGACACTACCCCTCATCATGTGTGTTCCATATGTGAAGTTTCAAATCAATTGAACCAGTAGAGAAAGAGTTATTGTCCGGACAAAAAAATATGAAAAAGGGGAATAACTCCAAAAATACTGATGCTAGAATTAAAGCCCTTGTGCATGACACTACTCCTGATCATGCTCCTTCAATGTGTGAAGTTATAATGAATTTGGCCTAACTTTGTAGGAGATATTGCCCGGACACGAAGTGTGACAGACGGACTGACAAGAAAATATGAAAAAGGGGAATAACTCCAAAAATATTGATGCTAGAGTTATGGCCCTTGTGTATGACACTACCCCTCATCATGATTGTTCCATATGTGAAGTTTCAAATCAATTGAACCAGTAGATAAAGAGTTATTGTCCGGACAAAAAAATATGTAAAAGGGGAATAACTCCAAAAATATTGATGCTAGAGTTATGACCCTTGTGAATGACACTAGCCCTCATCATGCTTCTTCAATGTGTGAAGTTATAATGAATTTGGCATAACTTTGTAGGAGATATGGCCCGGACACGAAGCGTGACAGACGGACGGACGGACAGACGGACGGACATGCTAACGGATGGGTAGTTGTGTGACTTTTTCCTTTGATCTTTTCTTGTGTGACTAGTCCCACAAGAAAAACTATTTTTGGCTCTAACTTTGGAAAAGAATGATCTGGAAGCTAACCCTAACCCTAACCCTATGTCCCACAACTGGCCAGGTTAATGTCACAAGAAATGGCCAGGTTAATGTCACAAGAGATGGCCAGGTTAATGATTTTACTTGTGGGACTAGTTAGAAAAAGTCACACAACTACCCTTTGGTGAGTGCGGACGGACGGACAGACGGACAGACAGACAGACGGAATCGAGCAAACCTATAGTCCCCCAACCGGTAACCGGTGGGGGACTAATAGTCCCCCAACCGGTAACCGGTGGGGGACTAATAACCGGTGGGGGACTAATAGTCCCCCAACCGGTAACCGGTGGGGGACTAATAAATGGACTTTAACAAAAACCTTAACCAAAAATTCTACGTTAAAAAGGGGCATAATTCGGTCAAAATGCTTGACAGAGTTATGTAATCTTGCCTACAGGTGAAGGTTGTGACGGCGAACAAGTGTTCCAAGTTTCAAAGCTTTATCACAAAGTGTTATGTAAATAAGTGGACTTACAAAAATGTGTTACACAGAAATTGAGGTTAACATTTTTGCTTAATGCAAATGCTAAACACAAATTCAAAGTCCAATTGTGCGACCTTGACCTTGGACAAACAAACCGGGACTTGGCAGGCTACTGTAGCATGTCTAGATAAACATTGTGGTTAACTTTGGGAAGGATCCACCAAGCGGAACTTGAGCTAGAGATGTTACAAACAGAGAGGTTAACATTTTTGCTAAACGCAAATTCTAAGTCCAATTGTGTGACCTTGACCTTGGATAAACGAACCGGGACTTGGCAGGCTACTGTAGCATGTCTATATAAATATTATGTTAAATTTGAGAAGGATCCACCAAGCGGAACTTGAGTTAGAGATGTTACAGACGGACAGACACACAGACAGCGCCATTCCATAATACGTCCTGTTTTTTCAAACGGGCATATAATTATAGTGAATTTGTTACACTATAATATTAAGTTTTAGAAGGGGAATTACTCTCAAACTTATTATAAAATACAGTGTAACTGGTTAGTGAACTTGCACATGGTGTAGACTTTAATCTTATTCTGCATAAATACGCCTTTTAACGACACTGCAAACAAAGTAAACCCAGATCAGATGGCTCCTGTAGGAGCTGTCTGATCAGGGTCTGTTCTGTTTATTTATGGAATGATATAGTTTCAGCAATGGCCAAATGTTTGTGCAATTAATGAAATTAATCTACATGTATATGTATATTCATGATGTCATTATTTCTTACAAGAATATTCACAGATGTAATGGGTTAAGTTAACCCTTTACCAGTTCAATATTCATGTAAGAAATAATGACATCATGAATATTTATTAGCTGATTTTTTTATAATGTACACTTATCAAGGGAATTTTTTGGGGAATCAGGGAATCAGATTTATATTACATAATGTATGTCATAAAGCAACAGCAGAGCCTGATCTGACGGCTCCTACAGGAGCCATCCCATCTAGGTCTACTTTGTTTGCAAAACCAAGGAAAAGCGTTTATATGAGGGAAAGGGTTGATACATTATTATTTGCTAGATTGGATAGCTGCATTACCCAAAGGCTATGCCGAGGTATACAAAGTAAAGCAATACTATGATACCAAGCACTGCTAGCTTTATCGATCGTCTGTGAACCTCATAAAAGTGGCTCAGGGTCAGACGCAGGTACACCAGCCCCTGAATTGGGGACAGTGAGTGGACACATCGTGCCAGTCCTGTAAACCGGATAAGTGGGTCATCGCAGTGTTTCTCTGCTTGGTCCATTTCTAGTTTGATCTCCTGAAAAGAAGAATGTTCTTAATAGACATCTATATTGCAATATGTTGTCAAAATATTAACCCCTTGCTCCATAAATAAACCTTTTGTTGCCTTTGCAAACAGAGTAGGCCCAGATCAGACGGCCCTTGTAGGGGCCATCTGATAAGGGTCTGCTCTGTTTGCTTATGACATAATATATGTCTGATATGTCAATGATAAAATTATTTTCTCACGTTCATCGCGCCATTATGAAAATTCCGTTATTTGATACTCACAATATCATTATTTCTTACAAGAATGTTAACCCTTCGCTTGCTATTCGCGTCAATATACCTACATGTAAATAGTGAAGATCCAGATGAGACAGCTCCTGCAGGAGCTGTCTCATCAGGGTCTGCACTATTTACAAGTTGATTGTGCAACCAGTGCACTCCACAGCAGTGATTGCACAGCGAACTACGTGTACACAGTGAAGATATATGTAACTAGAGGTTTTTGTCAAAAAAACGGATGTCTCCCCTCTAATAAAAACAATATGTAAAGGGAAATCACTAAAAATGTTATGGTCTTGATGAATGATACTTCCCCTCATTTTGCGTTTTTCACACTACATTTTTCAAGAAGAAAATGATAACAGCTAATAACTCCAAAAATACTGATACCAGATTTATGGCCCTTGTGCATGACACTTACTTTCATCATGCTCTTTCCAGAAATAAAATGTCATTCCAATAGCATCAGTCGAACAGGAGTTATTGATCGGCCAAAAAATGTAACAAAGGGCAATAACTCCAAAAGTATTGAAGCCAGAATTATGGCCCTTGTTCATGACACTTTCTCCCATCATGCTCTTTCCATGTATGAAGTTTCAATACGATGGCAAGAGCCATGTAGGAGTTATCGTCCGAACAAGAAAGAATTAAACAAATGTACAAGGGGCAATAACTCTAAATTTATTGAAGCTCGAGTTAAGGATCTTATGCATGACACTTTCTCTTATCATGATCGTTCCATGTATGAAGTTTCACTCCAATGGCATGTGTCACATAGGAGTAATCATCCGGACAAAAAATTGTGATTTTTTTTTACAAAGGGCAATAACTCCAATATTAGTGAAGCCAGAGTTATGGACCTTGTGCATGACACTTCCTCTCGTTATGATCTTTCCATATATGAAGTTTCAATCCAATGGCATGAGCCATATAGAAGTTATCGTCCGGACAAAAAAGTAGTATTTTTTTTTTACAAAGGGCAATAACTCCTATATTAGTGAAGCCAGAGTTATGTACCTTCTGCATGACACTTCCTCTCATTATGCTCTTTCCATATATGAAGTTTCAATCAACTGGCATCAGGCATAGTGAAGTTATTGTCCGGACAAAAAATTATGATATTTTTTACAAAGGGCAATAACTCCAATATCAGTGAAGCCAGAGTTATGGACCTTGTGCATGACACTTCCTATCGTCATGATCTTTCCATATATGAATCCAATGGCATGAGCCATATAGGAGTTATCGTCTGGACAAAAAAGTGTGATTTTTTTTTACAAAGGGCAATAACTCCAATATTAGTGAAGCCAGAGTTATGGACCTTGTGCATGACACTTCCTCTCATTATGCTCTTTCCATATATGAAGTTTCAATCAACTGGCATCAGGCATATTGAAGTTATCGTCCGGACAAAAAGTGTGACAGACAGACGGACAGACAGACAACTCTCACAAAAACAATATGTCTCCCCCATATAAATATGGGGGGAGACATAATTATACAACAGGGCAAGGGTAAAGAATGAGAAATGTATTTTAAAATTCAGCAAGAGAAGGGTTAATGGAGTAAAGCATTAAACCTTTATTCTATGAATATTAATTCATGTCAAAATAATAACTGTTTGACCATGGCAGAAACTGTAGAAATAGATCTATGTAATTTCATAAGCGAACAGAGACCCTGATTAGACAGATCCTACAGGAGCCATCTGATCTGATCCTTCTCTGTTTGAAAAGTTTTCATAAGACATCTCTATAAAGTAACAAGTGAAAGAAAAACTACATATGTCATGTTACAAATTAGCATTTTGTCCTTCAAAATGGTCTGTCTCAGTACGAACAGATATCAAACCATACAAACTGTCTATTAACCCTTTCCCTAAATGGGTTTTTTAAGATCCAACCTCTTTGAATAAATCTACCGAAAAGGAGCATTAACTAGAGAAAAGGAACATTTAGAATTTTTCAGGTAAGAGGTGTATTTACGAAATCTATAAGTAAAATAGTTTTGATATTTCCAAGAGGTCCAGTAAAATGCGTAAATTAACATATTTACAACAATAATTCCGTTATTTCTCCGATAAACCCTATGTTGTGACCACTCTTTAGAATCCTCTCGAAGAGACGATTCTAAAGAGTGGTCACAACATAGGGTTTGGTGGCTAAATGGTCACAACATAGGGTATGGTGGCTAAATGGTCACAACATAGGGTTTGGTGGCTAAATGATAATTTTAGTATCAGAGTATGTACTGTACACAACCTTTATCTGTTGCCATGATTTCTAAATCCTTATAATCTTGCTACTACTCATTAGAAGCATTATGGAGAGGTGATTCTAATTAGTCACAGCAATACTAAGTGTACCATTACCCAAGTGTAGCAGGATGAAATGTACCATTTCCAGGTCAAAGTGTACCACTATATTTATTATATAGGTCACATTATAAAAAGGTCATATTATAATAAATTATCATATTATATAGTTTTACAGATATACCATGATATTAGCTTCAGTCTTGAACCTCATATGCCAAATTTTCTACTTGCTGACATCGACATGAGTTTCATGTCATCTTTGCATGTTTTCAGAGAGGAAATCGACCAGTTACAACTTTCCTCAAACCAGTTTTACGACGATTTTGCATAAATAACATTATAATAGAATGCACTCCATGCAGAAATATCTTTAAAAAAACATAAGGCATCTAAGATAAGCTAATTATCCGATTTATGGAAATAAATTTTTGTCCATTGTATAGATTCATTGAATGTACAGTAAAACCTCTCTATAACGGCCACTAAATTACATCAAGTATTTTGTGTTAAAGGCAGGTGGCTGCTTAAAGCAAGGTGAAAGATAAACAGAACGCTCCTATAGGAGCGCGTTCTGTTTTACTTTCACTTTGCTTTAAGCAGCCACCTGCCCTAAATACCAACTAATTAATGCAATTTAGTGGCCGTTATAGAGAGGTTTTACTGTATACCACGTGCTCAAGTATGTAGAGGGCTGGGAAATTGTCACACAAACTGTCAATATATATCTGCTAGTGTAAGTGATTAAAATATCAAAACGATATTTCAGAAATAATGAAAACGGTAGAAAGTTTTAGTATAGAAGTTTGAAAATCATTTTCTTATATTTCCAACTTCCTCCCCTGCAGAGGCATAGAAAGGCGTATTTATGGAGGAAAGGTTTAATCATATCCAACTGTAATATATTAATTACCATTCTGACATTTTCATGTACCAACCTTAATCAATAATGATACCAGTCTGGATTTATTTTAAGTGGTACGCTTCGACCAAAAATGGTACGCGCTTCATCCATTATCCCCTGGAATTATATTTATACAATTATGAACATATTACTTTTCTTGGGACCTCCTCTGCAGCATACGATGAGTTAGTTTCCAAGGACATATTAGGCGAAGTATCAGGAACAACAGCAGATTCATTTGCACCTAGAAAGGACTCCGCCTCTGGTGGATTATCTCCCTCTGGTGGATTATCTCCCTCTGGTGGATTATCAGCCATCTGAAATAGGAATTAACTCTTTGCATGTCAGTTGTGAATTCCTGGAAACCTGTCTGGATCAATTTTAGACGCCGAGTAGATTGGAATCTCATCAGGATCTAAACTATTTGACACTTGACTTGTAATTCTGAGATGAAATAGAAGAAAATAGAAATTTGAGAAAAGAAGCAGACAAAGTTATTGCAGGCAACAAAGTACTTAACGTTTTACTCCATAAATACACCATTCTACATCTTTGCAAATAGAGCAGATCAAGATCAGATGGTTCCTGTAATAGCTCTCTGACTAGGGTCTACTCTGTTTGCTTCTGGAAAGATATATTTGATTAAACAGTGTCTGCATTGGCAAAGATTTCATGTGTTAACCTTTTCCCTGTTCTATGTTTATTCCAAATTTCAATACCTACTAAATAATCACAGGGCATGGACAATATACAGATAGACCAACTTATTATGATTTTAAACTTAACATGGCCAAAATGTTCTGTGTTCACATAACGTTATAAAAATTCATGTAGATCTATAATTATGTAACACAGTTACCTTTAAGGGTGTAAATATGGGATTAGCAGCTGTCTAAAGGTATACAATTAAGATAAGGAAGTGACCACCTACGTGCATATTGACTAGCAGTAATTAAAAGTCAGTTATGCATTCGATGGACTTTTCCTGGTTCACTACTTTGTAAATATATGGAGCTAAATTCTAACCAAGCAGAATGACTTAAGAAATAAGGATCATATATTCTCATATATCTGTTAGAGTTCAGAGCATTAACCCATTCCCAACACATATTGACGCCTTTTGACGCTTCTGTAAAAGTCACTTTGTGAAACCATTGGGATAAATAGAGCATTTGCTCCACAGGAGCAAATGCTCTATTTATCACAATGGTTTCAAAACTACACAATTCTGAAAAATTCCTTTTCTCTAGTAAATGCTCCTTTCTGGTAGATTTAGTGAAAGAGGTTTTATCTAAAAATAGCCTAAGTGGGAATGGGTTAAAGTATCAACCAAAAACCTTTTTTGTTATATCTACCACTATATAACAATTAATATCAATCATGGCATAATTCCATTCATCAATATTGGTGAAGTAAAAGGTTAACCCAGGCCCTCCATAAATACTTTCTATGCCTCTGTAATAGTCACTTCTTGAAACCATTATGATAAATAGAACATTAAAAATTGTACCTATAGGAGCAAATGCTCTATTTATCACAATGGTTTCAAACTACAAAATTCTAAAATTTTCCTTGTCTCTAGTTAATGCTCCTTTTCGGTAGATTTTTTCAAAGAGGTTGGGTCTAAAAATAGCCTATGAGGTAATGGGTTAAGGAAACACACACTAAACAACATGATGATTGAGGACATTGAACAGTTTTATCCTGATAGGATGGTGAGACACTTAACATTTCTGATGTGGGAGTGGTGATCCTGTGGTAGGACACAGGATTTAGGATCGGAGGGTCACTGGTTCGAATTCTGCCATTTTTCTGAGCAAACCAGAGGGCCATGATGGCCCTGATATCTCTCACCAGACATTCAAAGGAGAAGATTTTCACTAGAATTATGTTTCTATAGAAAACTGGCCACCCCTGGGGTGGGGTCAATATTGACCCCAGGGACATAATTTATATAACTTTTGTAGAGGACCTGAACATGATGCTATGTGCCAAATATGAAAGCTGTGAACCTTCCAGTTTCAGAGCCTAGAGGAGAAGATTTTCAAAGTTTTCACTATATGTTTCTATTGAAAACTGGCCACCCCTGGGGCGGGGTAAATTTTGACCCCAGGGACTTAATTTTTAAAACTTTTATAGAGGGCCTACAGATGATGCTATCTGCTAAAGATGAAAGTTGAGAACCCTGTAGATTCAGAGGAGAACATTTTCAAAGTTTTCAATATGTATATATGTATGTTTCTATTGAAAACTGGCCAGCCCTGGGGAAGGGCCACATTTGACCCCAAGGGGCAAAATAATTTTTTTTGTAGAGGACCTGAACATGAAGCTATATGCCAAATATGAAAGCTAAAAACCTTCCAGTTTCAAAGGAGAAGATTTTCAAAGTTTCAATAATTTTGGTACAAAATGATAAATAAACATGATAAAGAAATATAAATTTTGTATCAAATTTTGCATTTTCAGTGTCAGTTATTCATGAAATAGCACTTTATTAGAAAAATTGATAAAATTCTGTACCAGAATAATCAAGACAAGAGGGCCATGATGGCCCTGATATCATTCCCTATGTTTCTATGGAAAACTGGCCACCCCTGGGGCATGGCTTCGTTTGACCCAAGGAACATAATTCATACAACTTTTGTTGTTAACCCTTTCCTCCATAAATACGCCTTTGCTGTACGTTTGTTCTTTTTTTTGCTTTTGACATGTTATAATATATCAGATTCTAGTGTTTATCCGGATGAAGCTTTTTTGCTGATTCTTACATCACTATAGAAATTATCACTATAGAAATTATATTAATTCATATGCATGATGTCATTATCTCTTACATGAATATTCATGGAGTAAAGGGCTAAGAAATGGCCATGGACATAACCCTATTCCACATTTAAGCTACAGTGCAGTACATTGCTTGACCACTATGCTCCATCAAAAACCAATAATTGTCACTGACCAGCAAAGGATAATTATACAAAGATGATTGAAACAGCAGGCTGCTATAGACAACTGGCCACTCCTGGGGTGGGGCCAATTTTTACCCCAGGGACATAATTTGTATACTTTTTGTAGAAGACCTGAAGTTGATGCTATGTGCCAAATATGAAAGCTGAAAACCTTCCAGTTTCTGAGAAGATTTTCAAACGTTTCACTGTATCATAGTATATGTTTCTATAGAAAACTGGCCACCCCTGGGGCAGGGCCACATTTCACCCCAGAGACATAATTTATATAACTTTTGTAGGGGGCCTGAACATGATGCTTTGTGCCAAATATGAAAGCTGAGAACCTACCAGTTTCACTATATGTTAATTTCTATAGAAAACTGGCATGCACCCCTGGCCTTGGGGGCGGGCCAATTTTGACCCCAGGGATCGACATAATTTATATAAATTTATATGGATTTAATTCACTTTTTAAAATAAATACACAAAGTGAAAATTATCAAATTTATATTACAAATTAGAAGTGTTATTTTCTTGATAATTCTTATACAAAAATATGTAACAGAAACTTTGTAGATCTAGATCTACCAGATCTTGCATTTTTTAGTATCAATTAATCATGAAACAGCACTATATATTATGATATAATTTTGTACCAAAATAATTTAAAAAAAATAGAATTACAATTTTATAAATTGTGAAATTAAATGAAATTTTGTATAAGATTTTGCATTTTTTAATATGAATGTAGATCTATCATGAAATAGTACTATATATGTAGACTCTACATCACTATGATTACTATTTTTCATTCAATTTTCTATAATTCCATTAGATCTATAGATTTGATATTTGTTGAAAATTTAAGCAATACACATTTAGGAAGATATCTTTAATTCTTTATACATGCAATGCGTCATTTTTCTGTACTTGGTAATTGGGAGCAATTGCCCTAATAGATGTGAATCTAGAAATTAAGGGAACAAACCCGCCTCTCCACCCATGTGTATAAATGGGCATAAGCCAATGTGCCATGGCTGCCTTGGGCGCCGAATGTAAATCGCCGACTTATAACCTAGTTATCAGGAGGCAAAATGTGAAAGTCGGGAGGATATGTATATAGATTTCAGACTATAAATTTATAAACCACACAATTACCTTTTCATTTAGAGGTAACAACCTATTTTCAAAGCACCAATGGTACTAGTGTCTGTTAGACAGCATGCTTTTGTGATGGTTCCCGTCTTCGTGGGGATATCGTCAAAACCGAAAATAGCTCGATATCACCATTTAGAGTACAGTCGGTACACATGTGTGCACTACTGTATAATGACACATGTAAACACATTCTTAGACATATCTTTCTTTTAATCCTTTCCCCGTTAAACATTTATGTAAGCAATAATTAATGATATATCTATCTATAACGAATATTTATTTCCTCTTTTTTTTCTTTTCTTTTTTTAAATATGCTAGCTAGCTATGCCTATGGCAGGATTTCCTGTATTGGTACAAAATGAAACTGCAGCCATATATAGAGCAAAGTGTGTCGTCTGCATAGTTTAGCAGTCGCAACAGGGAAAACAAGCAAGGTTTACGCAGGCGTAAAATGGCTGCGTAACATGTAGGATAGAAGAAAAAGAGGGAGCATTATTGGAAAAACATGACTGTTTTGTATGAATTAATAGATGTAACAGAAACGAGGGAATGTTTTAATGAGCCATGATGCATAATAGATCTACCTGTGTTTGACATTACGTCACAGATCAATGTTATTCATTTGCTGAAACACACTGACGTAGAAACCATTATCATATTAAGTGATGTTCACAAGGCATACAAACTCCCATACTTACAGTCTATATGAAATTATTCCAATAGGTCGACTCAATGCCCATTAACTTTTTCACTTATATTGTCCCCAAATTAAGAACAGGTTAGTATAAGATAATTATACATTTAAGTTGAAGCAAATTCATGTATGAATTAATACATGTAGCAGAAACGGGGGAATGTTTTAATGAGTCATGATGCATAATACCTGTGTTTGACACCATTAATACACATTACGTCACAGATCAATGTTATTCATTTGCTAAAACACACTGACGTAGAAACTATTATACATTTAAGTTGAAGCAAATTCATGCACAATGGTGAAATATGCAAAACGGTCAACAAAACCACGAGTAAACGGTCTTAGCTAAATGACTTTAACAAAGCCAAAATGCAAACAAAGGACGTATATGTTTATGTACAAAATGGTTTTAAACCAATTTAAATACTAAGGGTGCTAAGAAAATATGAGAGAAAAAAAATAATCCAGCTTCCACCGAGGATTGAACCCACGACCTCACGTTTCCTGGTCCATGGTTATAACCCTTAGACCACGCTGACAGCTATTCTTGGGAGTGTGATTTTAATCAATTATACCTAATTCACTAGCATTTTCACTGAGGCTGGATCATGGCAGAAAAGAAAGAAATAACCCCGACAAAAATATACTGAGAAAAATATATGAATGAAAATAAATAAAATAAATTAATAAATAAAAACTTGTCTCACAGTTAGTACACCATATTTATTAAAAAGATTGGCTTTATAGAAACACAGGACCGCAGAAACGCATGGTCAAAACTCAAAGTCGTATAAGTTTGGGCTGCTTTCGCAGCCCAACAAGTCATGAAAAAGCGTTTATATGAAGTTTGTCACCTGCAAAGTTTAGTTGTCGCAAGATTCGTCTTCCCATTTGTTTCAAAAACACAGTTAGCCTACTAGAATCTATAATAAATTCAGACAGTTTGAATGACCCTGATGAGATGCTGAGTTTCTCAACATCTGATCTAGATCCAAACGGTTTGCACTGGTAATCACATATTTGACACTGACCATGGAAATGTTAAAGTAAACATACATGTCAACAATTGACTATTTTAAAGTACATGTATCACTATTTCTCAATGCAGGGATTGCGATCTCAAGACAGGGAAACTAGTAGATCTATACCAACAAAATGTCATTGCATGTATTTGCCACTGACTATTCAAAACAACACATATATCTAGTGTAGTGATGTTTCAAGTGAGTGTGGGATTACAAAAAATACACAAGAATAAATATCTTATAAAAATACAGTTGAACTTCGATATCTCGAACTTCAAGGGACTATACAAATTAGTTCGAAATAACAACTGTGGTTCCAATCATCAGATTTATAATCTGACCAATATCTCAAGTTCACAGCTTAATGCAGGTCAAAAGTAATGCTGAAGGCTCCTACAGGAGCTTTCAGTATCACATTTGACCTGCATTAAGCTGTCACGCGTGTTTCTAGATATGTGTAATGATACATTAATTTTGAAGGACCGAACTTTTACTCTTTTAGTTCGAATGATCCAGAATTTCGAGTTATCAGAGTTCGAGACATCGAAGTTCAACTGTAGTTTGCATATAGCGTAAAAAAATAAATTACACAAAAAGTGTCATTTAAAATCATGAAACAAAATCACGACCATCAATATTTAAAATCTTGAATCACTACCTAGACTGCTGCTGTAACGCACTAATTGCGTTCATTAATGTATTGCGAATGCAGTGACTCGTGTTTATGACTTTAGCATGATTGTGTCAGTTTGCGAACCAAGGGTCGTAGTAATCAAGTTTGAGAGTCTGGTCCTAATCCGGTAGCATCTCTTATGTACTAGGGCCACTATCAGATCAGGAATCCTCTATTCTTTCTTGAACCAAAGGCAATTAGTCAGGGTAGAATCAGTGAGTTTTACACTGACAGTATAGAAATACAGGGCAGTAGGTTGGTCCTAATTGTTTGTTTAAATCCTTTACTCCACGAATATTCATGTACGAAAGTATGAAGTCATGAATATTAATAAGAATTATGGTGGGTTTTTAAAAAAAAAAAATTGGCATATCAACATATGAAATGTTTGCTTCTTAAGTAGAAACTATAAAATCATATCTATGTTATTCCATAAGCAAACAGAGCAGACCCTGATCAAACGGTTCCCATAGGAGCCATCTGATCTGGGTCTTCTCTGTTTGCAAAGGAGTAGAAAGGCGTAGTTATGGTATTAAGGGTTAAATCCTTTACTCCATGACTATTCATGTATTATGAAAATAAATTATCTTAACCCTTTCCCTGTTCTACGTTTATTACACATTTCAATAGCTACTGAATATTCATTAGCAAAATAGCTATAATGAAATTTGGAAGGTGGTACATTATAGCCATTTTAGAAAGTGAAGACACAGATCTTTCAAATTATATTAGCAAACAGAGTAGACCCTGATCAGACGGCTCCTCTAGGAGCCGTCTGATCTGGGTCTACTCTGTTTGCAAATGCGTGAAAACACGTTTATACGAGAGAAAGGGTTAATACATGTGCAGTAGAACCCCTCTAGTGCTCCTAGAGGAGCTTTCTGCATTAAGCTACCACCTGCATCTAGCACCCAGGATTATATCTCTTTAGGTGGTCGCATTAGCGGTTGTTTTACTGCACATGAAAAACGGAATTTTGACCATGTAGAATCTGATCTGTCTAAACATAAGCAAATATCAGACCCTGGTCAGACGGCTCAAATAGAAGCCGTCAGATCCTGGTCTACTATGTTTGCATAAAAAGCGTACTAGAACGCAAAGGGCTAAACTCATTCCCTCATAGGCTATTTTTCGACCCAACCTCTTTGAATAAATCTACCGAAAAGGAGCATTAACTATAGAAAAGGAAACTTTTAGAATTTTGTAGTTCTGAAACGGTTTCAGAAAGTGACTTTTACAGAGGCGTAGAAAGGCGTATTTATGGGGGAAAGGGTTAAACTAGTTTTCTCAACCGTTGGAAATTTCTATCTTGCCCTGAATGTCCCCTGGAAAGCCTGGACTGCGGGTCTTAGTGTTTTAATGTTGAAACATAATGCAAATATTTTCAATTGACTATTAAAGTAAAGGTCAATCTGTCTCTACGTAAATGTCATGGTGCGATACTGCTTCGCTTATCGGAACGTTTAGAGAAAAAGAATGGCGACAGTTTAGACAGGTGGATGTTTAATCCTTTACTCCATAAACACGCCTTTTCTACGCCTTTACAAACACTCCATAAACACGCCTTTTCTACGCCTTTACAAACAGAGTAGACCCATATCAGACGGCTCCTATAGGAGCCGTCTGATATGGGTCTACTCTGTTTGCTTATGATGTGATACAGTTGCCACAATAGCCAAAATGTCCTGTGTCAATGTGATATTATAACTATTAATTTAATCAGTATTTATGACATCATTATTTCTTACATGAATATTCATGGGGGAAATTTAGGGTCACTGCCATGCAGATATCTACCCACAGTACGTATTATTCTGTATGCCTTTCACACTGCATTTAGCTGCTATCTATCTGAACCCCATATCCTCCATAAATACGCATTTCTATACTCTTTTGCAAACTGGAGAGACCAAGATCAGACGACCCCTAGGCTACAGGAGCCGCATGACCAGACGACTCCTAGGCTACAGGAGCCGCATGATCAGGGTCTGCTGTGTTTGCCCATGAAATAATATAGACATGATTCTTAAGTTTCTGCCATAGCCATACTCTCCTGTATTCATATACCATTACCCCCCCCCCCCCCCCCACACCCCCCCCCCACCCCCGCAAAAAAAACCCCAACAACAACAAAAATCCCTAAAAACACACACAAACAAAACAAAAAACAAAACAACAACAACAACAACAACAACACATAAAAAACTAATCAATATGCACGATGGTAATATTTCCTACATGAATTTTCATGGAGTAAAGGGTTAAAACCGGTTAATTTTATTTGAGTGTTTGGTTTAGCGGTGTTTTACTGATTCAAATATTCAAACTTTAGTTTTTATAGTAAAGTACATGTAATTGATGCACACAAAAACAAAACATAAGATAACTTGCATTGGTGCAAAATACTTACATTCCTCTTCTCCTAAAACCTGATTAGTTTCGCCAACTTTTGAACAAGCTCTTTACTATTACACGCACTGCTGGATCCTGTCAGTCAGTTCCAAAACACGCTGTTCTACTACACAAGTATGTGAACAATTAAAGATAAGCAGTGTCTGCTAGAAGCGGTTTATTCAATTATGCGCGGCATATTCAAGCAAGAACTGCGCGTGTATTTACGCGTTCTTCTGACCTCTGTGCCATATGCTATGGGAAGAGTTCCTTGTACACTTTGCTCGTTAACTCCTTGAGGGACACGCAAGCATTGGAATTTGCAAACAGTGTAGACCCAGATCAGAGGGCTTATAGGGGACCCCTCTGATCAGGTTGTGCACTGTTTATCATTCAAAATAAACATTTCACACTGAATGGACTCCATAGTTCAACTCACCTTTAACCCTTTCCCTCATATAAAAGTGTTATCACGCATTTGCAAACAGAGTAGACCCAGATCAGACGGCTCCTATAGGAGCCGTCTGATCAGGGTCTTCTCTGTTTGCTAGTGGAATTTGAAATATATGTATCTTTACTTTCTAAAATGTCTATAATGTTCCACCTTCTATATTTCATTATAACTATTTTTTCCCATGAATATCCAGTAAGTATTGAAACATTGAAATAAACACAGAACAGGGAAATGGTTAAAAGGGCCAAGTAACTGCCGCTTGCTATAATTACCAAAGTAGTAGTTCCTTCTATTTCTGTTCATATTTACATTCTTATTTTCAGCTTGGATCCAGATAAGACGCCGAATTATTCGGCGACTCATTTGGATCCAAACTGGCTGCACAGCTAGGTTACCATCTATTGGCTAGTAGCGTGCAGAGAACTGTCCATCTTTTTCATGACACGAGACATGCGCATTTTTCAAAATATTTTCTACTAATTCTTTAATGATCATGTTGGCGAATAATTATACAGACTGGACTCTATCCAAATGGCAAATACATGAGAATTTAACCAGAAAGTGCCCTTGATACAGCATACAAGATGTCAGCTGCAGTTCTGTATTTAGGGTGGGCAACAAAATTAAATAAAACACGAGTATCACCAAAATGATCCTATTATGAAAAATATTTAAACTGGTCCAGCTTTACTTCAGCTTTTAATATTTATCCCGCTTCTAAAATTTTGATCTCGTAAAGGAGCCATCTGATCTGTGTCTACCCTGTTTGCAAATGTATAGAAAGGTGTTTCTATGGAGTAAATGGTTAATGAACCAATATATGCATTACAGTAATATCTGACGACCGTCTTAGCCCTTTCCCTGTCAGATCTTTTGAAGTTCACAAGCAAACCGAGAAGACTCTGATCAGACGGCTTACAGGGACCGTCTGATCTGGGTCTATTCTGTTTGGATAAAAAGGTGTTTATGAGGCAAAGATTAAGGGAATCCAAATTTTAACTAAGATTGGAATATTGAAGTGCATATTCATGATTTGGGGTGTAAACTGAACTTCTTTGGCATAATTTCCGCAAACTCGACACACATTTGAGAGAAAAACATCGGTTGCCATGTCAGCCAGGTTTTAACATTGAAAAGTTTAAACGAATTCGGTAAGGAACCAACAATGCTTGTCATCAACTTTATTCACGTGGTCTCCGTGTAGAATTTAGAAAAATGGTAAACGAACATAGCTGAGCATTCAAATGGTCCAACTTGATCAAGGTTTGTACAGGAAAGCTGAAGTATATATACACGTTGTGTATTCCTGTATGGATTTATCAGAATCCATACTGGTTAATGCATTTGCAAACAGAACAGACACAGGATATATGTCTGATCAAGGTCTATTGTTTGCTTATAGAATGGTATACATCTGATTCTGCAGTTTCTGTCATGGTCAAAACTCTCGGTGTTCACATGCCACTATGAAAATACATCTAATTAATATTCATGATGCAATTATTTTTTTCACATAAATTTTCATGGACTACAGTGATTTGTATGTTCTGATTCAATGACTAGTGATCGAATGTCTGTTGTTTGTCAAGTTGACTATTTTTGTATTGTCATTATAATGTTTAACCCTCATCCCGCAATTCGCGACAGGACTCGCATTTGAAAACAGCTTGGATCCAGATGATTAGCCGAGTAACCTAGCGTCTCATCAGGATCAAAGCTGTTTGACACTAGGATAACCCATTCCCTCATGTTGACGCCTTTTGACTCCTCTACAGTCACATATTGAAACCATTGTGATAAATAGAGCATTTGCTCATAAAGGAGCAAATGCTCTATGTATCACAATGGTTTCAAACTACAAAAATCTAAAAATGTCTTAAATGATTTATTCAAAGTGGTTTGATCTAAAAATAGCCTATGAGGTAACGGGTTTATAGTTTGTCAAAAGCTTAATCAAATCGAAAGCAGTCAAAATTGCTACAGATCCAAATTTGAGCAGAACCCCCCCCCCCCCCCCCCCCCCCCGCCCGAGGAACAAGGGCTAATGCAAAGGTAAGTTGACTTTTGAACCTAAAAATTACAAATATGAGTCATGCAGGAAACACCACATACAGAATAAACAGCCGCCCGAACAGCAACACAAGAAAACACAGCAAATGTACATAACTACCTCGGTTTGGTTTATAAGAATGAAAGTCAGTGTAATACAATGTATATGTATGATCTTTTGCTAATTTGGCAGCTGCTAAATACTAATTGCTAATTTGCCAATGCTAATTGCTTTTGGCCAGTTGCTAATAATTCTAGTTTCTTTTCTCTAAAGAGTACTTGTCGGTACCTGGCAAATTTGACGACACATTTAGTAGGTCAAGTATCGCTACCGCATTGTCGGGATCCAGATCAGCGGGGATCATTCCACAATATGTTTTGTGTCCTTTATGAATGATACTGTACAGATATTTTAATGGAATAAGATGTTAAATCCTCGTCGGTATCCCATAGAATGTGGGCCGGGACATGCCAATTACTAGCTGCCAATTGCAAATTTTCCACAAATGCTAATTCCTTTTTTGCCAGTTGCTAAATGCCAGTTGTTCAATGCTAATTGCTTTTTTTTGGTCAGTTGCTAAATGCCAGTTGTTAATTTGCAAGTTGCCAAATGCCAATATGCCATTTTTTTTGCCAATTGCTAATTGCCATTTTGTCATTAATTCTAGTTTCTTTTCTCTGAAGAGTGCTTGCTGGATCCAGATCAGCAGACTTCATTCTGCAATGTTTTGTATTCCTATCAAAACAATAATATGCACAATTACCGGTACTGTAGATCTGTACATGAGAAGAACACGTTCGTAAATATTTCATTTGGCAAATGGCAGTTTAGCAAATGGCAATTGGCATGTCACGACCTGCATTACATACATAACAGTTTTGATCTTCATGTGACGCTAATCTACTGAACATCTCATCTGGGTCCATGCTTGTAAAGCTTTTTAGTTGAGTCTGAGTTTGTTCTCAAGCTTTTGATTGGTCAGATTTGAGCCAAAGTTTTATAAGCTGCTTAAAGCATGATACTGGATTAATACTGTTTGCAAAAGTCATTAAGAATTTGAATATATTGAGGTAAAGATTGAGGACCGTTAAAGTGTTACCAGAATTTGCCTTTCATGCCAGATACTGTGAAGAGTGATTTTTGGCTCGGAAGAAGAAATACTGGAGAACAAATAACAAAAATACTCTTTAATAGGTAAACAAGACATAAATATTATGATTGGTACTGAATACAATATCCCTGAAGAGGATTATACTTAACTTAACCCAATCCCGCATATAGACGCCTTTTGACACTTCTGTAAAAGTCACTTTGTGAAACGATTGTGATAAATAGAGCATTTGCTCCATAGGAGCAAATGCTCTTTTTATCACAATGGTTTCAACACTAAACAATTCTAAAATTTTCCTTTTCAGTAGTTAATGCTCATTTTCGGTAGATTTGTTCCAAAAGGTTGGATCTAAAAATAGCCTGTGCAGGAATGGGTTAAACCCTGTTTCCGCAACCTGACCCCCATTTGCAAACAGCTTGGATCCAAATGAGATGCTGAGTAACTCAGTGTCTCATCACATTCCAAGCTGTTTGACACTCAGTCTATAGTTTTTTAACTCTTTACTCCATGAATACTAATTAGATTAATTTTTATAATGGTACAACTCGAACTTGGATAACTCGAAATTTGGGATAACTCGAACAAGATGTTTAGTCCTTCCAAAACTTAAAATACAGAATTGCTCTAAACTGTATTGCTACAGATATCTAGAAACACATATTGAAGCTTAATACAGGCCTAAAGTAATGCTGAAAGCTCCTACAGGAGCTTTCAGCATTACTTTAGAACTGTAATAAGCTGTGAACTCGAGAAATTGTTCAGATAAGAAATCGGATAACTCGAACTTCTGTTATCTCGAACTAATTTGTATGGTCCCTCGAAGTTCGAGTTATCGAAGTTCAACTGTATATATACACAGGAAAATTTGGCAATCGTTGAAACTGTATAATCATATCTATATTGTTGTCAGAAGCAAACAGACCAGACTCTGATCAGATAATTATCACAAGAGCTGTCTGATCTGCATCTTCTCTGTTTGCCAAAGCTCTCACAGGAGCTGTCTGATCTGAGTCTTCTCTGTTTGCCAAAGCTCTCACAGGAGCTGTCTGATCTGCATCTTCTCTGTTTGCCAAAGCTCTCACAGGAGCTGTCTGATCTGCATCTTCTCTGTTTGCCAAAGCTCTCACAGGAGCTGTCTGATCTGAGTCTTCTCTGTTTGCCAAAGCTCTCACAGGAGCTGTCTGATCTGCATCTTCTCTGTTTGCCAAAGCTCCCACAGGAGCTGTCTGATCTGCATCTTCTCTGTTTGCCAAAGCTCACACAGGAGCTGTCTGATCTGAGTCTTCTCTGTTTGCCAAAGCTCTCACAGGAGCTGTCTTATCTGCATCTTCTCTGTTGCCAAAGCTCTCACAGGAGCTGTCTGATCTGGGTCTTCACTGTTTGCAAAAGCTCTCACAGGAGCTGTCTGATCTGAGTCTTCTCTGTTTGCCAAAGCTCTCACAGGAGCTGTCTGATCTGGGTCATCACTGTTTGCAAAAGCTCTCACAGGAGCTGTCTGATCTGGGTCTTCTCTATTTGCAATGGTGTAAAACTGGCAGACTTATCAAGTAAAGTGTTAATCTGTTAATATTTCAAACTGCTGCCAGCAGCATGAAGGTGAACACTGGGACTATCAGATTGTCTATCTGGGTAGAGAAGGCCTCCAAACATGCACTGAGACACATAGTAACAATGACCGGTACACTGACCACACTGTCTCCTACACCTGGAACAAAAATAAAATAGAGGAATACTTCAATATCACTCAGATCCCTACGCTGTAATGCTTTTAACCCTTTCCTTCATATAAACATGCTTTCATGCATTTGCAAACAGAGTAGACCCAGATCAGACAGCTCCTATACGAGCTGTCTGATCAGGGTCTGCTCCGTATGCTAAAAGGAATTTGAAAGATCCTTGCCCTTACTTTCTAAAATGGCTACAATATTCCACCTTGCATACTTCATTTGAACTATTTTGTCCATGAATATTCAGTAGGTATTGAAATTTGGAATAAATATAGAACAGGGAAAGGGTTAACCCATTCCCTGTTATGCTACTTTTAGACCAAATCTTTTTGAATAAATCTACCGAAAACGAACATTTACTAGAAAAAAGGATTTTTTTTTTGTGTAGTTTGAAACTATTGTGATAAAAAGAGCATTTGCTCCTATGGAGCAAATGCTCTATTTATCACAATGGTTTCAAAGAGTGTCTTTTACAGAGGCGTCAAAAGGCTTCAATATGAAGGAATGGGTTAAGTGTATAATTGGGTTTTTACTCATCTAGCATTAATTAGATTTTATTTAAAGAATTTAGTATATAAACATTCATGCAAGACTCCAACCATTATGGATATTAACTAGAAATGTGTCCATAGGACACTGATGGTCCCACTATGGATTTTTTGTCACAGAAAGTAAGGGCCATTATATATAAATCATGTATGCAACGACTGAAGCGATTTATGCCATTTTTGCAAATACAGGGCTGCTACTCCTAAACGACTGAAGTGATTTATATGGCTATCAAACTTGAACAAGATATAATGGCCACAAACATGTGTGTACAGTTTGGAGTGAATTGAACAAATACTTTTCGAGAAAGTGCCCGGACAATATATTTTTAAAGTGATTTTTGCAAAAAAAGGGCTGCAACTCCTGAACCACTAAAGCCATTGCAACTCCTGAACCACTAAAGCCATTTACATGGCTATCAAACTTGACCAAGATATAATGGTCACAGACATGTGTGTAAAGTTTAGTGTGGATTGGACAAATACTTTCTAAGAAAATTTAAAATCATTTTTGCAAATAAAGAGCCGCAACTCCTAAACCACTGAAACCATTCACATGGCTATCGAACTTGACCAGTATATAATGGCAACAAACACGTGTGTAAAGTTAGGTGAAGATTGGACAAACACTTTCCAAGAAAAGATCCGGACAAGATATTTTTAAAGTCATTTTTGGAAATAAAGGGCTGCAACTCCTAAACGACTGATGCGATTTACATGGCTATCGAACTTGATCAAGATATAATGGCCACAAACATGTGTGTAAAGTTTGGTGTGGATAGGACAAATACTTTCCAAGAAAGAGCCCGGACAAATTCTTCTAGATGTGCGTACGGACGTACGTACCAACGGATGTACGGACAAGAGCAACCCAGCAACCCTATATGCCACCACTTTGTGGCGACATAATTAGATTCTTGTATAAACATATAAAACAGCCATAAAAAACAGTAGAGAATCAGTTCTGTAATACATAGGTAGGCAAACGGACAAAACCCTTATACAGTAGCTCCTACAGAACCTGTCTGATCTGAGTCTACACTGTTTGCAAAGACGTTAAAGGGCGTAAAAATCAAGTACAGGGTTAACAAATATATTCTCAGACCAGAAACTCAAAACTAAATTCTTAAAGTCAATTTTCTTCAATTTCTCTTCAGAAGTACAGTCAGACAATCAAACAGTTTGGATCCTGATGAGATGTTGAGAACTCACTGTCTCATCCTGATCCAACCTGTCTGCATAGGAAACCACAAATCTGCCTCTAGCATGAAGAGTAACAAATGATATTAACCCTTTGCTTGCTGAATTTTAAAATACATTTCTCCTTCTTTACCAATGCCCTGTTGTATAATTACATATATCTTCACTGTGTATAAGTATCTTGCTGTGCAATCACTGCTGTGGCGTGCACTGGTTGCACAATCAACTTGTAAATAGTGCAGACCCTGATGAGACAGCTCCTGCAGGAGCTGTCTCATCTGGGTCTTCACTATTTACAGGTAGGACGCGAATAGTAAGTGAAGGGTTAATTATTGAAAAACCATTTGTACTGAAGTTTCTGCTGACAGAGCATTTCAAACCATATTGTTTTCTGCAATTTAAACATACAAGTCAGAGGTCCTGATAAGATGCTCAAATTAACCCATTGCCTCATAGGCTATTATTAGATACAACCTCTTTGAATTAATCTACCGAAAAGGAGTATTAATAAGAGAAAAGGATTTTTTTTTAGAATTTTGTAGTTTGAAACCATTGTGAAAAATAGAGCATTTGCTCCTTTAGGAGCAAATGCAATGCTCTTTTTATCAAAATGGTTTCACAAAGTGACTTTTACAGAATCGTCAAAAGTCGTCAATATGAGGGAAAGGGTTAAAACATTTTCAAGAATAATTTCTTTATTTCTCCACCAAACCCTATGCTGTGACCACTCTTTAGAATCGCAATGAAGAGAAAATTCTAAAGAGTAGTCACAACATAGGGTTTGGTGGTAAAAAGACATATGTATATGTAGTATATGGGTATGTACCTTTACTTGTAGCTCTGTACAAGTGTATGTCAGTTTACAAATAACTAGAAAATTGTGTCTGTAAGAAACAGTGATGCCCCTGTGGTGGTGCTTGACAATGAAAAAACTGTGACAACCAACTGCACGTACAAGCATGACACACAGACGGACGGACAGGTGCAAAACATAATGCCCCCTGATTATCGTCAACGGGGGTATACTAAAACAATATGAGCTGCATATCTGTGTGGGCATTTTGCCCATGTATATTACATGTATTTTAAAAATTATTCATGCACAGCCTTACCCCACATTGCTAGAAGTAGCACCACAAGAAGCTGACATATCACAGCTGCCATAGTTCCTTCCACAGTCTTTGGACTACCTGCAAAATGCTTCCACCTATTAGTTCACCCTCTAATATTTACTGGTACAGTAAAACCCCGCTAATGCGACCACTTAATAAACAGCCACTGGCGTCGTTTAAGCAGGTGGTTGCTTAATGCAGGATGAAAGTTATGCAGAAAGCTCCTATAGGAGCTTTTTGCATAACTTTCGTCCTGCATTAAGCTACCACCTGTCCCTGCCATCCAGAATTATGCCCATTTTTGGTGGTCGCATTAGAGGGGATTTACTGTATGTAAATAACGACATCATGAAAATTAATTGCATGTATCTTTATAATGAAATATGAATACAGGACTTTTGGTCATGGCAGAAACTGTATAATCAGAACTACATGTATATTAATAATATAACAGGTTAAAATATTTTATTTGTTTGGCTAGCTTTATAAATTTGCATTTTCCGTGAGCTTTAGACAGTACACACATCTACATGAAGTTTGCTTACCTGGCCATTTATGTTGTCCATATCTCCTGCCAATCACTGACGCCACACTGTCCCCTGCCCCTACTGAGACCAGCCCAGCATACAGACACAGTGAGCCAGCACCTGTAACAGTGTGAAGTCTTTCAAAGATGGACTATTATTTTCCCGCGTTCCCTGCATGTATGAACATAGGAGGAATCGCACACAAACTGAACAAATTTCAAAGGACTTCATGTTAAATTTGTGTACAGTGCTCTCTCTCTACAACGACCCTCTCAATAACTATTCCCTCCTTACAACAACGCATGTCACTGTTTGCGAAACAACAAGGCTCCAGAAACAACTTTTTCCATCGTATTTTCTTTATGCCTCCATCAAACCCTATGTTGTGACCACTCTTTAGAATCGTCACTTTGTGACGATTCTAAAGAGTGGTCACAACATAGGGTTTGATGGAGGCATAACGGTTTTAGTTCTCGAAATAAACCTTATCTGGGGATCTGCAAACAAGCTAATTATGTTTGATTTTCCCTCCCTATAACAACTCCCTCTGAACAACACATACAATCTTCGCATCCCAAACGGTGTCGTTGTAGAGAGGGAGCACTGTATGATTAATCCTGGGTTAACACTTTACTCCATAAATACGCCTTTCTACGCTTTTGCAAACAGAGTTGACCCAGATCAGATGGCTCCTATGGGAGCCGTTTGATAAGGGTCTGCTCTGTTTGCTTATGGTATAATATAGATATAATTCTATAGTTTCTATCTGTGCCAAATAATCCTGTGTTCATATGCCATTATAAAGAAATAATCTATTTAATATCCATGGTGCCATAATTTCTTACATTAATATTTATGGAGTAAACTTAACCCTTCATCTCATGAATATATGTATGAGGTTAACCCTTTCCCTCATATAAACGTGTTTTCATGCATCTGCAAACAGAGTAGACCCAGATCAGACGGCTCCTCTAGGAGCCATCTGATCAGGGTCTACTCTGTTTGCTAATAGAATTTCGAAGATCTGTGTCTTTACTTTCTAAAATGGCTACAATGCTCCACCTTCCATATTTCATAATAACCTTTTTGTCCATGAATTATCAGTAGGTATTGAAATCTGTAATAAACATAGAACAGGGAAAGGGTTAATGAACATGATCAGTGTTTCATCAGGATTATGATTTATGAAACATATGAATACAAGATTACTTGGCTTTGGCAGAAACTATAGAATCAGGTCTTTACTATTTCATAAACAGAGCAGAACCTGATCAGATGGCACCTACAGGATATGTATTTATTCCATTTGCAATGACTTTCACCTTGCAATAAGCAGCTATCTACCAGAAAAGACCTACATTCTTCTGTACTAAAATTCAGATTTAGAGGGATTTTACAGTACACTTTAATAGGACCCCGTTGGAAATAAGTTGAAAACTTTACGGGTTATCCTGTGTATGTATAACATGTCTTTTTTATATAAATAACAAGAAGTCGATAACTGTTATGTCAAATTGTATGACTGTAATTGTATTGAAGATATATATATATATATACACAAATAAATCTATCTATCTATCACTTTGATAAAAAGAACTGAAACTGTGAGTCTCTGTAACAAGTGTTGCAAACAAATGGTCGTACTCATGGCCTCTACAGGATCCCAAACAAGTCTACACTGTTGGCAAAGTATTTGAATTAATAGATACCACAAGTATTCGAACAAACTTATGGGAATAGGGAATAGTGCAGACCCAGATCAAACTGCTCCAGAAGGAGCATGTTTATCAGGATCTACACTATTTGCTACTGTGTCAAGTCTAATTTTAAGTGATTACAATGCTGTCAAATTGCCTTATTCAGCTTGACAAAGGAATGGAGATGGGAGATCAGGTGTCCCAATACAGTTAAAACTTGATGATCTCAACACTCAAATATGTACTATTATTGATCTTTAATACAGGTGGCAGGTTAATGCAGGATTAAAGTCATACAGAAAGCTCCTCTATTAACCCATTCCCACTTAGGCTATTTTTAGACCTAACCTCTTTGATTAAATCTACCAAAAAGGAGCATTAACTGGAGAAAAGGAAATTTTCAGAATTGTGTAGTTTTGAAACCATTGTGATAAATAGAGCAACTAAAACTATTTATCACAATGGTTTCATAAAATGACTTTTACAAAGGCATTAACAGGCATCAATATGCGGGAATGTGTTAAGCAGCCACCTGACTACAAAGACATAAATTATTTATTACCAAAATTTCGTAGTATAGAGTTTTCACTGTACTTAGGATAATCAGGAATAACAATTTTAAGACATAAAAACCAGTTTTACAATCAAATTTTCAATAATTTCTCACCTGTCTTTCTTTGAGCCATCCAGAGTGGCAGACTGCAGCCAATGAGAAGGTAAATGGGGGTCAGTATAAGGTGGCCCTGGTCCTGCTGGTCAAGGAATACCACCAGGTACTGATCCAAACTGGCAGAAAATGGTGGGATATCTGAGACTCTCACTGCCTGGAAAGACAAAATGGCGTGATATCTGAGACTCTCACTGCCTGGCAAGACAAAATGGCATGATATCTGAGACTCTCACTGCCTGGCAAGACAAAATGGTGGGATATCTGAGACTCTCACAAAACTTTTTATTAACCCTTTACCTGCCTTTTGACACCGTACACAGAGTAGATCGTCTGTAGGAGTCATCTGATGAGACATCTGCTCTGTTTGCTTATAAATGGAATAATATAGATCTGATTCTACAGTTTCTCCTACAGCAAAAAATATCGGTATTCATATACCATGATAAAAATTCAGCAATTTAATATTCATAGAGTCATTACTTTATTCATAGTCATAAGAGTCATTATTTTATTCCTATTCATAGAGTCATTACTCTTACATGAATATTCTTCAGGTTAAAGTGTTAAATTCTAAAGCATGTGTAAACACATGTAGCAGAAAAAGCTTTAACCCATTAGCTCATAGGCTATTTTTATACCCAACCTCTTTGGTTAAATCTTCCGAAAAGGAGCATTATCTAGAAACAAGAGGGCCATGATGGCCCTAAATCGCTCACCTGGCCTTACGGTTTCAGAGAAGAAGATTTTTAAAGATTTTCCTATGAAAAGCTGATAAGCCCGGGGGCTGGGCCATTTTTGGTCCGGGGGTCATAATTTGAACAATCTTTGTAGAGGACCATTAGATAATGCTACATACTAAATACCAAAGGTCTAGGCCTTACGGTTTCAGAGAAGAAGATTTTTAAAGATTTTCCTATGAGAAACTGATAAGCCCTGGGGCTGGGCCATTTTTGGTCCGGTGGTAATAATTTGAACAATCTTTGTAGAGGACAATTAGATAATGCTACATACCAAATATCAAAGGTCTAGGCCTTACGGTTTCAGAGGAGAAGATTTTTAAAGATTTTCCTAAGAAAAACTGATAAGCCCCGGGGCGGGGCCATTTTTGGCCCAGGGGTCATAATTTGAACAATCTTTGTAGAGGACCATAAGATGATGCTACATACTAAATACCAAAAGTCTAGGCCTTACAGTTTCAGAGAAGAAGATTTTTAAAGAATTTCCTATGAGAAACTGATAAGCCCTGGGGCGGGGCCATTTTTGGCACAGGGGTCATAATTTGAACAATCTTTGTAGAGGACCGTTAGATGATGCTACATACCAAATATCAAAGGTCTAGGCCTTACGGTTTCAGAGGAGAAGATTTTTAAAGATTTTCTTAAGAAAAACTGATAAGCCCCAGGGCGGGGCCATTTTTAGTCCGGGGGACATAATTTGAACAATCTTTGTAGAGGACAATTAGATAATGTTACATACCAAATATCAAATGTCTAGGCCTTACGGTTTCAGAGGAGAAGATTTTTAAAGATTTTCCTATGAGAAACTGATAAGCCCCGGGGCGGGGCCATTTTTGGCCCAGGGGTCATAATTTGAACAATCTTTGTAGAGGACCATTAGATGATGCTACATACCAAATATCAAAGGTCTAGGCCTTACGGTTTCAGAGGAGAAGATTTTTAAAGATTTTCCTAAGAAAAACTGATAAGCCCCAGGGCGGGGCCATTTTTGGCCCAGCGGTCATAATTTGAACAATCTTTGTAGAGGACCGTTAGATGATGCTACATACCAAATATCAAATGTCTAGGCCTTACGGTTTCAGAGAAGAAGATTTTTAAAGATTTTCCTATGAGAAACTGATAAGCCCCGGGGCGGGGCCATTTTTGGCCCGGGGGTCATAATTTGAACAATCTTTGTAGAGGACCATTAGATGATGCTACATACCAAATATCAAAGGTCTAGGCCTTACGGTTTCAGAGGAGAAGATTTTTTAAGATTTTCCTAAGAAAAACTGATAAGCCCCAGGGCGGGGCCATTTTTGGTCCAGGGGACATAATTTGAACAATCTTTGTAGAGGACCATTAGATGATTCTACATACCAAATATCAAAGCTGTAGGCTTTGTGGTTTCAGAGAAGAAGATGTTTAAGTAAATTGTTGACGACGCACGACGCACACCGCACGATGCATGACGCACATACGCACGACGCACGACGCACGACGCCGGACGCCGGACACTGCCCCCTCACAATACCTCACCTGGCACTTTGTGCCAGGTGAGCTAAAAAGGAAATGTTTTAGAATTTTGTAGTTTGAAACCATTGTGATAAATAGAGCATTTGCTCCTATGGGAGCAAATGCTCTATTTATCACAATGGTTTCAAGAAGTGACTATTACAGAGGCGTAGTAAGGCGTATTTATGGAGAAAATGGTTAACAGTGACTACCATATGTTATGTTACCTCTATGATGATGAGCAATGCAGCTGCTCCTATTGAGGCTAAATACAGCAGGTCTGGCTGGTACAGAAACCCAGGTATATACACACAGAGCATCACAAGGTGGAAATACTTCCTCACAAACAATGGAACCAGTCTCTGGCAATCAGCTTTATCAGGGGTTTGACCTTTGCTCTCTGACTGGCTTTTTGCTTGTTTCTCAGTAACCTCGTTAAAATCTCCGGCCTGCAAAACCTTTGGGTTGTTGGTGTCTTTGTTCAAGAGCCTCTTACTGTTTTCAACAGTATTGTCTTGTTTATGACTTCCGAAATACTGTTCTCTGTCACAATCACCCGATGACAGAGTAGAAACCTGGTCATACTGGGAACCAGCTGTTTTGTTACTTTCATTACTATCAGGTTTACCAGGCTGGTAACCATATCTCGTGACTATGAGAATACTGACCACTGTACACACCATCCACCATATCAGCAGTAGTATCTGTAAGAAAAAATAAAATGGCATAAACAGTATGACATGAGTATATCTTTGGAAAATGATTTTTTTACCAGAACAAACAATATGTCCATGGAACACAAACGTCCCCACTTTCCGCATTTTTGACAAATGTAAGGGCAATAACTTAGCCATCATAGACTAAATCCATATCATATCAGATACCCAACCTCAAATCCTGACAAATATTACTGTAAACCTGTTGCTAAAATCCAAATTCTTTAACATTTATGCACAGCTACAGTAAACAAGAGAACCGATGAGGGTGCCAATGTTTGTCAGTTGAATGGTGACTGTAAAGAAGTGTGTGATTTTTCATAAGATTTGCCTGAATAGTTAAGAAGTAATAGCCAGCGATTAAAGTTTCCGGATGACAATGACAACAACAATGATAACGACAACAATAGCTAATATTTTTCTTCGATAAACAGATGAGCTAAAAATTGCACATGTCTGCTTAATCAAGGCCCACAACTATAAAAATACTACATAAATTTACATAAAAAAGTGTCCAACTTCATAACTTATGCTGTAAAGTTTCATCACTCTAGATAAAATACTCTTTTACATGTAGTTATGCATATTTACACAACACAAAGTGTGATAGGCAAGGGTAAATTTGCATGCTGCCTTAACCCATTCCCTCAAATAGGCTATTTTTAAATCCAACCTCTTTTAATTAATGTACCGAAAAGGAGAATTAACTAGAAACAAGATGTGTTTGTGAAACACTATGCCCCCTCGATATGATATTTGACCCTAAAGGATGACCTTGATCTTGACATGTCACCCCTGAAACTGTGCAACTTCATGGGGTACACATGCATACCAAATATCAAGTCTGTTCTTTTTCATGAGATACACATGCATACCAGTATCAAGGCTGTATATCTACTGGTTCAAACGTTATGGCCAATGTTAATGACCTTTGACCTTCAAAGATGACCTTGACCTTGACATGTCACCCCTCAAACTGTGCAGTCAAATGAGAAACACATGTATACCAACTATCGAGTCTGTATCTCTATTGGTTCAAAAGTTATGGCCAATGTTAAAGTCGGTGACCTTTGACCCAGAAAGATGACCTTGACCTTAACATGTCACCCCCAAACTGTGCAGCTTCATGAGATACACATGTATACCAAATGTCAAGTCTGTATCTCTACTGGTTCAAAAGTTATGGCCAATGTTAAAGTCGGTGACCTTTGACCCTGAAGGATGACCTTGGCCTTGACATGTCACCCCTCAAACTGTGCAGCTTCATGAGATACACAAGCATGCCAAATATCAAGTCTCTATCTGTACTGGTTCAAAAGTTATGGCCAAAGTTAAAGTCAGTGATTTGACCCATATGTTTGACCTCTGACCTTTAAGGGTGACCTTGACCGTGACATGTCACACATCAAAATGTGCGGCTTTATGAGATACATATGCATGCCAAATATCAAGTCTCTATCTGTACTGGCTCAAAAGTTATGACCAATGTTCAGGTTGCGTTAGTTACAGCCAAAAAACAGACAATTTGACCTTTGACCCTGAAGGATGACCTTGACCGTGACATGTCACCCCTCAGAATGTGCAGCTTCATGAGATACACAAGCATGCCAAATATCAAGTCTCTATCTCTACTGGTCCAAAAGTTATGGCCAATGTTAAACTCGGTGATTTGACCCATATATTTGACCTCTGACCTTGAAGGATGACCTTGACATGTTACCCCTCAAAATGTGTGGCTTTATGAGATACATACGCATGCCAAATATCAAGTCTCTATCTCTACTGGTCCAAAAATTATGGCCAATGTTAAAGTCGGTGATTTGACCCATATATTTGACCTCTGACCTTGAAGGATGACCTTGACATGTTACCCCTCAAAATGTGTGGCTTTATGAGATACATATGCATGCCAAATATCAAGTCTCTATCTGTACTGGCTCAAAAGTTATGACCAAAATTAAAGTTGCTGACAAACAAACAGACAAACAAACAGACAGGGCAAAAACAATATGCCGCCCAAATCAAATCTGGGGGGCATAATAAAAAGGAAACATTCAGAATTTTGTAGTTTGAAACCATTATGATAAATAGAGCATTTGCTCCTATAGGAGCAAATGCTCTATTTATTACATTTATGTATAATGGTTTCAAAAAGTGATTTTCACAGAGGCGTCAAAAGGCGTCAATATGAGTTAAGAAGTGGTGGAATAATAACCATTTACCATATCAATATACATGTAAGAAATAATGCCATCATATGAATATTAATTTGATAAATCCTTATAAAGGCATACAAACACAGAGATTTTAGCCATGGCAGAAATTGTAGAATCAGATCTATATCATTCCATAAGCAAACAGAGCTGACCCTGATCAGACGGCTGATATAGGACTAAATGGTAACCTTTGCAAACAGAGATGCTTTAACTCTTTACCTAATAAATATTTATTTTAATATATTTGCAAACAGAGTAGACCCACACCAGAAAATTGCTATAGGAGGCATCCAATCAAGGTCTACTCTGTTTGCTGATGGAATAGTTTTAATCCAATTCTACAGTTGCTGCTGTGGCAAAAACTTTCCTGTTTTACTATGGTATTTTCAAAATTCATTTATTTAATAATCATGATTTCTTTCATGAATATTTATGAAGAAAGATTTAAATTGCTTCAGATTAATGCTCAGTATGTAACAGTGAAAATCCTGACTAAAATTATCTTATGGCCATAGCTCAATTATAAATCATAAATAACCAGTACTTACAGATGTTTGTGACAAGAAAACCTCAGCTAGGACTGTCTGTATAGTAGCCCAGCCTACTAAGTACAGTGCTAAGGGTAGGCAGAAACACAGGCCTACAGCCAGTAGTGTAAATATCACATCTGCCGCTGGGTAGTCCAGCTTGGATGATTGGCTTATAGACAGCACAGCCACCAAGATACCAGCAAACACAATCTAGGAAAAAGAATATAGTAAATCTTTGAATATTATGTTGCATCTTAATATGAAGTTTGTACCAGTCAATGCAGTCATAAAACACAATGAAGACTATACAATCTTAATTTTATTTCAAACCACACTTCAATGCCCATGATTTAACTGTAAATTATCCTATTCAATCAGCCTTCTGTAAAAGTCCAATATTAATTCAATTCTGAAAACAGAATTGTCTTCTCATAATACATTGGTTTAATTTCAAATAACACTTCTATGCCAATTATTTAGCCTTATGTGTTCTATTCACTCTGTCTTCTGTAAGAAATTGTTGTACGATACAATTCTGAAAATAGATTTTTCTCCCATTTATGTCACATATAATCAGAGTGTTAAACTTTTTCATTCTGTAAAGGATGCCAAGAAAGCCTGTCTTTGATCCATATCAAATTGCCAAAACCAAAATATTTATGGTACATTTGTCACATGTTATTATCCCATTCCCTCATATCGGCGCCATTTGATGCCTCTGTAAAAGTCACCTTTATGAAAACATTGTGATAAATAGAGCATTTGCTCCATAGGAACAAATGCTCTATTTATTACAATAGTTTCACAACTAAACACTTCTAAAAATTTCCTTTTCTCTAGTAAATGTTGGTTTTGTTTGGTAGATTTATTCAAAAAGGTTAGATCTTAAAATAGCATATGAGAGAATGGGTTACAGAAATATTCATGAAAACACTAATCCAATCCCTTTTAGAATATACTCACACCTGCCAACTGATCCAAGGCATTAGCTGTTTCTACAAGCTGAAATAAAACAGAAATTTCTGTATTATTATACATGTATTTCAGTCTAATATGTGAACATCAGCAATACAACTGAATATCTGAGACAGTATATATGTTCACACATTACTTGATCTGACATCAAAGAAAAAAAATTGTAATACACAATGACATGTACTAAATTTAACCCATCTGCACCCATTCTTCCATGTTTATATATTGGATTAGTCCATTTTTTATCTAAGGTGTGCCTGGCCTAAATTTTCAATTTCGTTTTGTTTTATATTGAAATTCCTATCAGCAAAAAGTGTAGACTGATCAGACGCCGCATTATGCGGTGTCTGATCAGAGTCTTTACTGTTTGCCTACGTCCCATATATGGGATCGTGGGAGCAAATGGGTTAATATCCATTTGTGAGATGAAGCACAATAATCCATGATATTATACAAGTATTGCCTTTTACGAGGATTTATTGACCTGGTAAAAGTGATATTGACCAAGGATGTAGCCAAGGGTCGATATTACTTTTGACAGGCTGATAAATCTTCATACAGATTGAACCAAAAAGGCAGCAATTGTTTTATCAGTATGTCCAGTCTACAAAAGGTCATTTTTAGTCACATATGTGCAGGACAGTGAATAAATCAAGTAATACTAGTAATAGTATTATTAACCCTTTACTCCATGAATATTCATGTAAGAAATAATGACCCCATGAATATTAACTAGAGGTTTTTGTCACAAAAACGAATGTCTCCCCTCTAATAAAAACAATATGTAAAGGGAAATCACTAAAAATGTTATGGTCTTGATGAATGATACTTCCCCTCATGCGTTTTCCACACTACATTTTTCAAGAAGAAAATGATAACAGCTAATAACTCCAAAAATACTGATACCAGATTTATGGCCCTTGTGCATGACACTTACTTTCAACATGCTCTTTCCAAAAATAAAATGTCATTCCAATAGCATCAGTCGAACAGGAGTTATTGATCGGCCAAAAAATGTAACAAAGGGCAATAACTCCAAAAGTATTGAAGCCAGAATTATGGCCCTTGTTCATGACACTTTCTCTCATCATGCTCTTTCCATGCATGAAGTTTCAATACGATGGCAAGAGCCATGTAGGAGTTATCGTCCGGACAAGAAAGAATTAAACAAATGTACAAGGGGCAATAACTCTAAATTTATTGAAGCTTGAGTTATAGATCTTATGCATGACACTTTCTCTTATCATGATCGTTCCATGTATGAAGTTTCACTCCAATGGCATGTGTCACATAGGAGTAATCATCCGGACAAAAAATTGTGATTTTTTTACAAAGGGCAATAACTCCAATATTAGTGAAGCCAGAGTTATGGACCTTGTGCATGACACTTCCTCTCGTTATGATCTTTCCATATATGAAGTTTTAATCCAATGGCATGAGCCATATAGAAGTTATCGTCCGGACAAAAAAGTGTGATTTTTTTTACAAAGGGCAATAACTCCTATATTAGCGAAGCCAGAGTTATGTACCTTCTGCATGACACTTCCTCTCATCATGCTTTTTCCATATATGAAGTTTCAATCAACTGGCATCAGGCATATTGAAGTTATTGTCCGGACAAAAAATTATGATATTTTTTACAAAGGGCAATAACTCCAATATTAGTGAAGCCAGAGTTATGAACCTTGTGCATGACACTTCCTCTCGTCCTGATCTTTCCATATATGAAGTTTCAATCCACTGGCATGAGCCATATAGGAGTTATCGTCCGGACAAAAAAGTGTGATTTTTTTTACAAAGGGCAATAACTCCAATATTAGTGAAGCCAGAGTTATGGACCTTGTGCATGACACTTCCTCTCATTATGCTCTTTCCATATATGAAGTTTCAATCAACTGGCATCAGGCATATTGAAGTTATCGTCCGGACAAAAAGTGTGACAGACAGACGGACAGACGGACAGACAGACAGACGGACAGACGGATGGACAGACAGACAACTCTCACGAAAACAATATGTCTCCCCCATATAAATATGGGGGGAGACATAATTAGATTAATTGTTATAATAGCACATTGACACAGCACCTTTTGGCCAAGGCAGAAACTAGATTCATATCTATATATCATAAGCAAACAGGGCAGACCTTGATCAGACAGCTCCTACAGGAGACATCTGATCTGGTTCTTCTCTGTTTGCAAAGGGGTATAAAGGCATATTTATGGAGAAAGGGTTAATACTAGTTTTCAATTACATCTGAGTGGGTCAGAAACAAAGAATATCTGAAGTTGAATGTCAACCTCACTTCAGGTTCAGAGATACTGTAACACCAGACATTACATACTTTGGGTTCATTGCTTTTATAGATCTAAATCTGATCATGATGTTAAGGTCAAATGTGTTTGTTTTCCACAGTGATGGGTCCAACAAATAGACCAGCTAATCATGTCAAAAAGAAGAAGTTAACTTTTTACATCCTAATGGTAACTTCATAATAATCTAAGCAATAATTTAGATCCATATAAGCTGCTAAAGTACATAGGTTGTTTTAGCTTTGGTGTCATATCTATTATAATTTCATAAACAAACAGAACAGACCTTATAGGAGTTGTCTGATCTGGGTCTACTCTGTTTGCAAAGAAAGGAAAACATGTTTTATAAGAGGGAAAGTGTTAATACAAACAGAGCTACAGATAACGGTGTGTACCCAAATACTAAAATCGTCATTTCTCCACCAAACCCTATACCCTAAAGATTGGTCATAGTATAGGGTTTGGTGGAGAAAAAAAAGGAGTTATTCTTGTAAATGTTTAAATTTACACATTTTACCTGGACCTCTGGGACATTGTAAACAGTTGAGCAGACCTGTAACAAATTGGCAAACAGGGTCTACACTGTTTGCAAAGGTAAACAAGATGTGTTTGTGAAACACTACACTATGACCCCGACACCACCCTAATAGGCTAGCTGGCCAAATATGAAGTCTATATGTGAAGTTGGTGATTTGACCTATATGTAAGCTTGGACCTTGAAGGATGACATTGGCCTTGACATGTCATGCCACCATGCAATACATGCGGCTCTATGAGATACACATGCATGCCAAATATCAAGTCTCTATCTGTACTTAATCAAATAGTACAGATAATGTAAACTTTGACCTATACATATATGTCATTGGACCTTGAAGGATGATCTTGACATTGACATGCCATTAACCAAAATGTGAGGCTTCATGAGATACACAAGCATGTCAAATATCAAGTCTTAATCTCTATTGGTTCGGAAGTAAGTGATTTGACCTATATATCTGGCCTTTGACCTTGAAGGATGACCTTGACATGTCACCCCTGAAAATGTGCGGCTTCAAGAGATATACATATCAAGCCTCTATCTCTACTGATTCAAAAGTTACAGTTGCTGACAAACAAACAAACATCTAACTTTTGACCCTGAAGGATGACCTTGACCTTGACATGTAACCCCTCAAAATGTGCAGCTTCATGAGATACACGTTTTGAGGGGTGACATGTCAAGGTCATCCTTCAGGGTCAAAGGTCAAATTGGCCAGGGGGCATAGTGTTTCATAAACTCATCTTGTTTACTTTCTGAAATGGCTAAAATGTTCTGCCTTCCATATTTCATTATAACTTATTTGTCTATTAGTATTCAGTAGGTATTGACATTTTAAATAAACATAGAACAGGGAAAGGGTTAAGTAAACTGTTAAATATTTTCACTAATCAAACTCACATTTTGAAATAACAAGTTGCTAAGTGATGTGTACATGAAGTAGGTCAACAGCTGTGTTACCACGGTAACCTCTCCAAAGGTAAAACTCCTGGGAAACCATCTAGGCGCATACCATATCAGAACATAGTAGACAGTAAAGAAAACCAGCATTACTTCTGTAAAACAAAATGAGCTGTGTAACATAGAAGTCTACAGTATAGAACCAGATCAGCTATCTTGCTAGACCCTGATATCTGATCTGCATCTGCACTGTTTGTCAGTCTTCAGCAGCTTCATCTATTGCTGCTGAAATGTAGTTACAATATTTCAACAAAGTTTGTCAATTTTCCCATGAAATAAATTACTTGTTTGTTTGCTTGTATCAGGATTTACGTCGCTGTAATAGTATTTCAGTCATATCACGACATCCTGCTAATTACAGGTGAAGGAAGACCTAAGAGGCTCTTCCGTGCATGGAACAAATCATTGTTTGTGTACAGAAGAACAACAGGGTAGAACCAACGACCTACTGCAAGCTTGAAGGCTTACTCAAATGAACAATCAAATGCTCAGACCAGGATTATAAGAATTAAAAGTTTTTGGAAGTTAACTTGCTGTCAAGAAACAGAATTAACAAGATGTGTTCGTGAAACACTATGCCCCCGATATGACCTATGACCCTGAAGGATGACCTTGGCCTCGACATGTCACCCCTCAAACTGTGCAGTTTCATGAGATACACAGACATGCCAAATATTAAGTTTCTGTCTCTACTGGTTCAAAAGTTATGGCAAATGTTAAAGTCAGTGATTTGACCAATATATTTGACCTCTGACCTTGAAGGATGACCTCAAAATGTGCGGCTTTATGAGATACATATGTATGCCAAATATCAAGTCTCTAACTGTTCTTGCTTACAAGTTATGACCTCAAACAGACAAACAGACAGGGCAAAAACAATATGCCCCCCCCCCCGGATCTGATTGGGGTGCATAAAAAACAGAGCAGATTAATGCAAACTAAATTTAATTAAATGCAACTAAATCCAGGAATGCAAACAGTGAAGACTCAGAACAGAGGGTGCACTCATTTTCTGTATTCACATGTTAACAATTATTTTATAAATAATCCAGTCCAAACTTACGATATAGTTCTTGAAGCAGGAAGACAAATTGTGTTAGGATATACACCACAAGACCAGCAGAGGCTATTGATGTAACTGGAGACATCTTTGTCTGTTTAAGGAAAACTATTAGTGTTACAGGAACCAGGCAGTGAAAAAGCTCCCAGTCTGCAAATATATATGAGCCAAAGTCAAGAATGGCCAGTCACCTCTGCCAGAGAGCCAACCTGCTTGATCAGTCACCTCCGCCAGAGATCCAACCTGCTCAGTCAGTCACCTCTGCCAGAGAGCAAATAAGGCAGTCAGAATTTTCTTTAACAGGTGGCAGCTTAATACAGGGTAAAAGTCAAAGCAAAAAGCTTCTCTAGATGCTTGCTGCATGACCTTCATTTGCTCTTCATTAAGCAGCCACTTGCTGAAAACGTTCTCAATTCTTCTTTACTTAAAATTCATGTTAATGAGGTTTAACTGTAATTCATTTTAAAACCAATTGTGACTGTTACATGTAAATTAATGTGAAATGAAAACACTGAAAAGACACAGATCAGAAGGCTAGTTAAGGAGACTACTGATTGAGTTTCTAAAGGGTTTGTCATTAGAAGTTCTATCCTTCAAAATGTACCTTACAGACTGAATTGACATGTACATGTACAATGTATATAGAATAACAGATCAAACCATTCAATAATTCTGAAAAGTCAGCACCAACAGAGATAAAATTCCACAACACATAAGTCACAGACACACACTGTAGATCTCCACTAGAAGTCCTGCATGACATCCATTAACAGCAGCTGACTGACAAATTGTGAAGACCCAGAATAAATGCTATGTTACAGCCTGGTAGATGATCTAACTCTACACTGTTTACAAATGTCAGTACTCCCTATTTTCAATCAATGAAACAGAATAAACTAGAAATGTGTCCATTAGACACTGATGCCCACTTCAGACTTTTTGTCACAGAAAGTAAGGGCCATTTTTAAAGTCATTTTTTGCAAATAAAGGGCTGCAACTCCTAAACGACTGAAGTGATTTACATGGCTATTGAACTTGATCAAGACATAATGGCCACAAACATGTGTGTAAAGTTTGGTGTTGATTGGACAAATACCGGTACTTTCTAAGAAGATGTCCTTACAAATTCTTCTAGATGTGCGTACGGACGGATGGACAAGGGCAACCCTATATGCCACCACTATGTGGGGGCATAATGATACTGAATAGTCAATATCTTTTGCACATCATCATACCTGGACATTTGCTTTCTTCTTAAGTTTAACCCTTTGCCCCGTATTAACCCAGTTTAAAGCATTTGCAAACAGAGTAGACCCTGATCAGATGGCTCCTGTAGGAGCCGTCTGATCTGTTTGCTAATGGAATTTGATAGAGCTGTGTCTATACTCTATAGTTTCTAAAATGGCTACAATGTTCCACCTTCCATATTCTGTTTTAACTATTTTGTCCATGAATATTCAGTAGGTATTGAAATTTGGAAAAAACATGGAACAGGGACAGGGTTTAAAGCACATAAAGTCAGGAAAAGGAAATTATCTATTGAAGTTCAAAGCTTAACCCTTTCCTCCATAAATACATCTTTTTACGCCTCTCAGTCTGTGAAAGTCACTTTTGAAACCATTGTGATAAATAGAGCATTTGCTGCTAAGGTTTCAGAACAACAAAATTCTAAAATTTTCCTTTTCCCTAGTAAATGCTCCTTTTCTGTAGATTTATTCAAAGAGGTTGGGTCTAAAAATAGCCTATGGAGGAAAGGGTTAACCTTTTGCTTTATGAATATTCATGTAAAAAACAAAAATTGTTATAATGGCACATAAACACAGGCATTTCTGGCCATGGTAGAAACTGTAGAATCAGGTCAATATAATTCCATAAGCAAACGAGGCAGAATTTTGACCACACACATACACAGAAGAAATACATACTAACAACACAAGATCACAGCTTCAACTTTAATTAGGCATCTACTTACACTGGGCGTTGGTTATTTTGAGAAGAGCAGGTATGAGCCAACAGCACCACAAACCCGAATCTTTTGTCCTGTAAAAACAGCAAACTCAGCATAAATCAAATGTTTACTTTTATCATGGTCAATAAATTGTCATTTGCATCTAAAAGGCTTTGTTACAAAATGTCATATTTAATTTGAGAGCTGGTCCAGTAATACGATGCACCGTAATTGTACCCATTAACCCTTTCCTCCATAAATATGCCTTTCTACACCTCTGTAAAAGTCACCTTTTGAAACCATTTTGATAAATAGAGCATTTGCCCCTATAAAATGCTCTATTTATCACAACGGTTTCAACAGGTGACTTTTACAGAGGCGTAGAAAGGCATATTTATGGAGGAAAGGGATAATGGCATATGTACATTGGAATTTTTTGGTAGAGGTAGAAACTGTAGAATCAGATTTATTATAATTTCATGTCAACAGAGCTGATCTGGATCTACCCTGTTGCAAAGGCTGAAAAGGTGTTGCTATGAAGGAAAAGGGTTAAGATAAGGGTTATAGAGAATATTTGGTTCCTAGCTTTGAATGAGAAATGTTATCTGGCAAGGCGGATGAATATATCAGGTTCGCCTTCGGCTCACCTGATATATTCATCCGCCTTGCCAGATAACATTTCTCATTCAAAGCTAGGAGCCAAATATTCTATTTATCCTTGTCACGACAGCAAAATATAATCATTATTATTTTGTACCGAATGTACCACAAAATGCACCGCAACGTATACCCGACTCTACTGGATCTAGACTGTTGATGACGTCACTATAAAGTCGTTATTACGTACGTCACTGGAATTCCAAAACGTCACATTGCTTTAAAAATGCTCAAAACAAAACCGTTGGTCCGGTTGGTTATGTGAGAAAAAGAACCTGTCACTTGACGATGTCTAGACGATGTATGATTCTTGATGTGGATTTATCTAAATACGGTAATTTCGCGACAAACAACTAGATCAAGTCTAGATCTAGATCTACTACTAAATATAGTCTAGGCCTAAGAATATAAGTTTGGGAGAATGAAGTGAAAGAATTAGATCTAGATCTATTTAGTTTAATGGGTATCAATTGAAATCAACAAATTCGCTTTGTTAAACTTTTTTATTCAGTACTCGGTAGACGTAAATTTGTGTATTGACGAAATAAGCGTCTCGGTAAAAAAGTAGTTTCGGCTACAGGTCATGTGACCAACTGACATAATAACAAAAAGTTTATCAGTCACCATGTTATTCGTCAGGAAAATAGGCACGTGACAGGATAAAATGAAATCCATAGAGCATTAGAGTTGAGAAATAATGGACACACAATACATTCACACATACATACAGATGCAAGGACAACATAAAGATGGAAGGGCAGACAGTTGAGCTGACAAGTCTATGAATGTTGACATATCAACAGTTATTAGGAAAAATTTGATCAAAAGTTCAAAAGTGAGCACATGTACTCAAGTGATGTATGTGTTACTTCCAAGCACAGTATTATAGTCTAAACCTTGCACTAATTATCACAATGGTTTCAAAAGTATACAATTCTAGTAAATACTCCTTTTTGGTAGATTTATTCAAAGAGGTTGTTTCTAAAAATAGTCTGGGAGGGAATGGGTTAATAATCTTACCATGGCTTTACAAAGCAATACATGTCATTGACAATTTTTGCTGCAATAATTTACTGGTACAATAGAGGTACAATAGTGGTAAAGTGTGTTAACAATTCACATATCTCAATACTGCATTACACCACTTACAGATGGTACATACCTGTAGATGTTTGTGGTCTTCATCTTAAATCTCCAGTCCAGTAAAAGAGTAAGGACTGCATCTAACGCTGTCATACCTTGGAGAAGAAAACCAGCGATATACAGTATTATTTCATTATATTGATAATCCTGAAATTTTACACCTTTGCAAACAGAGCAGACCCTGATCAGACAGCTACTGTAGGAGCAGTCTGGGTCCATGCTTATAAAGCTTTTAGTTGAGTCTGAGAACGTTCTCAAGCATTTGATTGGTCGGATTTGAGCCTTTGGCTCAAATCTGACCAATCAAAAGCTTGAGAACTCAAATCTGACCAATCAAAAGCCTGAGAATGAAACTCAGACTCAACTAAAAGCTTTATAAGCATGGACCCTGATAAGGTCTGCTCTGTTTACTCTTTATATGTTACAGATCTTATTCACTACTGTTTACTCTTTATATGTTACAGATCTTATTCACTACTGTTTACTCTTTATATGTTACAGATCTTATTCACTACTGTTTACTCTTTATATGTTACAGATCTTATTCACTACTGTTTACTCTTTATATGTTACAGATCTTATTCACTACTGTTTACTCTTTATATGTTACAGATCTTATTCACTACTACTGTTTACTCTTTATATGTTACAGATCTTATTCACTACTGTTTACCAAGCAATAAATTTCCATTTATTCCAGTCATCATAAATTCTGGGCATGTGATTGGCTGAGACCCCCATGTGAACGGGGTGTAAGAAACCGTACACCCCGTTTGATCCGAGGTGTACGGGAATCAAGTTTGTCACGTGACTGATCAGTTTTGGGTAATCGTTTCGTGTAAACAAACTCAGTTTCTGTGTTTATAAGGCGTTTTTTTCCTATGAAATAAACGGAATTTATTCATAAAATTTATCTAGCATCTACACGCATGAATAAAAACAACTTATGTATCAATTACATGTTTGTATCTTGCTTCTTTTGTTTTTCCCAAATACCCCAAAACTTGTTTACTAACTGTGCATGCAAATCAGCGCGTGATTTTGAGTGACGTCCCTTTTGAGTCAGGGCTTTATTGACAGCTGTGCCAAATCGCACACGCCGCAAGTAAACAAGTTTTTTTAGGGATTTAATCTACAGAATTTCATTAGGTTATGCATGTATCCTTTCTTGTAATGGACCCAGACTGCGCTCATGATATACGGAATCCAAAACCTCATACAAACCCGTACACCCTGCCGAAACACCGTGAAACTAATATTATTCAAAAGTTTCAATAGAACGGCGTAGAGGTGTATGAATATTCATCAGGCTAATGTTAATCCAGCCTTCAGTTTAACTAGTACTTTAACCCATTCCCTCACATTGACGACTCTGTAAAAGTCATTTTGTGAAACCATTGTGATAAATAGAGCATTTGCTCCTATATAAGCAAATGCTCTATTTATCACAATGATTTCAAACTACAAAATTCTAGATTTTCCTTTTCTCTAATTAGTGCTACTTTTCGGTAGATATATATTCAAAGATGTTGGATCTAAAAATAGCCTTATCAGGGAAAGGGTTAAACTTTGATGTTGACCTTGACAAACGTTGCAGCTTCATGAGAGAGGTTAACATTTCAAATACCAAGACTCTATCTTATCTCTTAGTCTATTAGTTCTGCCCAAAGCTCTTAACCCTTGCCTAGTCGGAATGTCAATACCTAGTACTATCTATTGAATATTCACAGACAAAATAGTTATAATGAAATATGGAAGCTGGAAAGTACATTGCAGCCATTTAACCCTTTCCCTCATGTAAATGCACTTTCAAGCATTTGCAAAAGAGAAACCCAGATTAGATGGCTCCTATAGGAGCCATCTGATCAGGGGCCGCTCTATTTGCTATTGAAATTTGATAGATCTGTTTCTTTATTTTCTAAAATGGCACTGAAAATTTGAAATAAACATAGAATAGGGAAGGGGTTAATTAAGAAGCTAAAGAAGCAGATCTATCAAATTCCACTAGCAAACAGAGCAGACTCTGATCAGACGGCTCCTAGATCTGGGTCTACTCTGTTTTCAAATGCATGAATAGAAGGAAAGGATTAAAGTGCCAAATATTATAGACAGATGACAAATAAACAATGGATTTTATACTGCATCCCTAACTTACCTATAAAGTACTGCTTTTCTTCTGTAGAAGAGGGAAGCTTCCAGACCTGAAGGAGGAAAACGATAAGACCTCCACATACTGTGCAGGCTTCTAAAACTTTCCTCACTGTAACACTCATATTTTGATACAGTCTAATGTTAGGTGTAGGTGCTGGTATATTCAACAGATATAATAAGTATTATCTGAAAAGAATAACAAAATTTATTATGTATTGATCAAACAGATCAACAGTAAAACCCTCTTTAATGTGACCACCAGAGGATAATCTGGTTCTCCAGGCAGGTAGTAGCTTAATGCAGGATGAAAGTTATGTAGGAAGCTCCCATTTAGGAACCCTCTGCCTTATTTTTATCCTGCATTTAGCAACCACCTGCTTTTAAAATCACTTTAGAAGTGATCACATTTGAAAGGTTTTACTACATACATGCATGACCAAATGCCATAACTCTGCTTTGTGTTGTCCTAAAAATTCAAAACAGTGTTTCTCCAAGTAACTATGATCAGGATTTAATATTTTAAACTTTTATTTTGTCAAAAGACAAATCTACCTTTACTTGATAATCTCTCCTTTTCATGCCTTTGCAAATGGAGTGGATTCAGTTCACACATTTCCTGTAAAGCAGCCTGATCAGGGTCTGCTCTGTTTGCTTATAGGCTGATTCTATTGACACTTAAAAATTCCTATTGTTTGCTGTGGCAATAAGATTACCGTACGTTACATTTTTATTACAAAAATTAAATCAATTATTATTCATAGTTGGCAGAGTCTTGCAAGAATGCCCATCAATTTAATGCTTATTAATAGGTTAACCCATTCCCGCATATTGACGCCTTTTGACGCTTCTGTAAAGGTCACCTTATGAGATAAATAAAGCATTTGCTCCTATAGGAGCAAATGCTCTATTTATCACAATGGTTTCAAACTTCAAAATTCTAAAATGTTCCTTTTCTCTAGTTAATGCTCCTTTTCGATAGATTTAATCAAAGAGGTTGGATTTAAAAATAGCCTATGAGGTAATGGGTTAAAGCCTTTACATGATGAATATTCATGGTAGTAATAATGAAACCATGAATGGATATTTATTAGTTGAATTTATTTATAATGATATTTGAACACTGGATATGTTTGCCATGGCAGAAACTGTAAATTCAGATGTATTATTACAGTATATCATTCAACAGCAAACAGATTGAGCAGACCTTCAGTGTCTACACAAAAGTGCAATATCTCATTAATTAGCAGGGTTGCCACAAACCAGAGGAAACAAAATTCTTTGTCATTTCCCTGGCTTAATTTCAAATTTCCCTGACACTTTACATTGCGACATTTGGTAAATTTTGTAAATATATGTTTAGGAAACTTAACCCTTTCAACCCATAATTATCAGAGTGGAATAGCCAATCTGTATCTAACTATAGAGTCCATTCAGTATGAAAGGAGTAAACATGCAAATGCATTTTGCATACAAACAGTGCACATCCTGATCAGATGGCTCCTCTAGGTTCCCTCTGATTTGGGTCTACACTGTTTGCAAATAACAGTGCATGCGTCTCCCAGGATGAAAGGGTTATAGTATCATATGCGGCATGCCCCAGGGTTACAGATAAGGTTTTGATGCAATTGGGTATTTACCCCTTGATTTTTTACAGAATTGGGTATTTGCAATTTTTATTGGGTATTGGCAGCTAGTTTTTGTAATTAGGTATTATTCATATTCTGATTAGGTATTCAAAAATGTCTTTGCTTTTTGGCTAGATTTCTTTGTTTTTTTGTTACTCCTTATTGTGAAAAACAATTGCTTTTCCCACAATTTTAATCGGGTAAATAATCAAATACGAGCCTTATCTGTAACCCTGATACATTTTGTATATATGCCCTTGAATTTATTTTTTTCAAAATTCCCTGACAATTCCCTATATTTTCAAAATTCCCCGACAGTTCACAAACTTCCCTGACCTTGAATTTTTTTCAATTTGCCTGACTTTTCCGGAAACAAGTCAAACCGGCCCCAAGTCAAACCGGACCCTGGTCAAACCGGCCTCCAAAAAGTCAAACTGGACCTCATTTTGGTCAAACCGGCCCCCAAAATATTTTTTTGCTGGTCAAACCGGTCTCAGAAAAAAATAAAAATAAAAAAACCCTCAAATGTAATGTTATATTATTATGTATCATAAAATGTAATGTTCGAGAATCATTTGATCAGGTGAAATCATGTATCTCCGTAAATTTTACAAAACAATTAACACTTTTTTAAATGTGTGCCTATAATGTAACCGAAATTTTAACACTTATCGTAAGATACTCATTAATTTTAAGACACACATTAATTAGTTTTGTATGACTTTAATATAACCGCACAATTCACACGTTAATATATTAGTTTTAGCTATGTACAGACAAAGACTAATTGGCATGTTATGCACGTGTCATTAAAGGTACTCAAAGGTGTTAATCCCTTTTATGGTTGTTAAAGATGAGCACTAATTGCTAACGTATGCACGGGGCGGTAACACACAAATGTACTTTACGGTGTTAATCCCATTGTTTATATTGTTCGGTGCCGTCAATAAACAAGTTAATTTATTTTTCGGTATTTTGAAGAGCGATAATTGGCGACGTGAGTGAAAAATGGTATGTATAAATAAAGTTTATGATTTCATGTCTTTCTCACTATCAACAAGTTACTACTATGTGATTGTTTCTCGGTGTTTTATTAACTTCTTGGATATATCATCGTTATTTTGTACTGGACCAATTTGTTTCTATTAATTTATTCCACGTGAACCATCGGATATGTGATTGGTATTTTTTATGTGATTAATTGCAATTTTTATTCTGACTTTGAATTCTTCTCGTATTGGTGTTGTGTTATTTGTGTAATTGTGCTGTGTGACAATCACAGACAACTGTATAGATTGTGGGGAATTGGTTCGGCCTTTACAGCAGGCAGTTACATGTGACTCATGTGAAAGATGGCAGCACCGCACGTGCAATACGGGTATGTTAATTTATATTATAAAGTCCCTATCATGTTCCCCTTATGTCTGTATATCAATGCGTATGTCCAAAAATAAGTTGAGAATACCATCAAATACAGCTTTCGCGATTTATTTTGACTACAATAGAAATCAATCATTGTTTCTGGCTTGTGCTGTACACGTGCATTACTGGTATGTTAAATTTAATTATAAATTCCCCTTGTGTATCTGTTTGTCTTTCTGCATGTAAATATATATAAATAATGTCTGTCCAAAACTAGAATGAGAATACCATCAAAATTTATTTGACTACAATAGAAGTCAATCAGTTCGTGTGCACGTGCACTCAGTATATACCTACTCATGTAGACAGTAATATTTAAAAACTAATTTTCTTACTACAAAAGCGACAGAGTGCTAAGTGCAAAGTATATTCAGTATTATTTAACCTTTAGTACGTTTAGGGTTGTGTAAACAATTTGGACCCAGATTAGAGGTCGACATCACTCGGCATCTCATCAGGTATCAAACTGGTTGAAACTGTAGGTATATTTCTAGTGAATAATAATTTAATAGAGGGGGGTAGAGTAGCTAGTCATCATTCTAGATTCAAGATTTTCTGTAATATATTTTCAAGTTATTATTATCATGGTAATTATACTGAAAACGCTTCAAGCGGCCATAATTATATTAAAGATATATTCCAGGTTTTAATTATCAAGTCCCTACCATGTTCCCCTGTGTGATAGTCTGTCTGTCGGTCTGTCTGTCAGGCTGACGGACGTTTCGCTACCCACACCTTTTATGATGCTGATTAATTTAAGGCACGTGTAAATGTTTCCACTCCGAGATCACAGGTACCGCCGATAAGCCGATTAGATTGATGTATCAGTATGTGACACTGATTAAATTAACATGGACACATGCTACATGCATTTTCTGATTGCATGAAAAATATTACATTGCAAACAGCATAGACCCTGATCATTAACCGATAAATATGTAGATGAACTGGTTGTATTACAAATATTACATTGCAAACAGCGTAGACCCTGATATTTAACCTTAGACTGGTTGCATTAAAAATATTACTGATCGATAACCTTGTTGTGATGTTGAATTTTTAGTTGGATTACGCTGCAATGCTGAATAGAACACACTAATATGCAGATATTTCCAAATGGCCAAAATATTTCCAATATGAAACTACATTACGAAACTAAATAAAAAAAAAATAATTAAACATGTTTAGAAAATCTATTTTAAACTGTGGGGCCGGTTTGACCAAAAAAATATTTCATATGAGGCCGGTTTGACTTTATGGAGGCCGGTTTGACCAGGGGCCAGTTTGACTTGGGGCCGGTTTGACTGTAATTCACTTTTCCTGGCGCATGGCAACCCCGATTAGAGTGACTGAGTCCCAAACTTTTCGCACCCTCCACCTTCATTTTTCTGAAAAACAAAACACCCCTTTCCCCCCAACACCTCCCCCCCCCCAACAAACACCACACACACATACATAATACAACAACAACAAAACAGGAAATTCAATTAGGGTTGCAAATGGGGCGAAATCATGTGGGTGCGAATTCAAATCTGATGACAGGAAATCCGCGAAAACTTGTGGCATTCAGAAAACTTCCTCCATGACTAGAAGTAATTGAATCGTAATAAATAATTGTTAAACATACATAATATAAACTTGGAAAAAAACTTGATTTCTTAGTTCGTTGTCAGTTCAATCTCGATATTAAACACTGTGTTCAGACGTTTCTCTTTTTTCACCCCAGGAGAAATATTTTTTGTTGCAACCTTGACTTAAACTAAAATAATTATTGGTTGCCATTAATATTTCTTTTAAGATCGTTAAAAAAGACTTTTAATTTAATAAACTGTTGATAAAGTTTTTTTTTCTTCCAGATATGATTGTCAAATTATATTTAAATATTTACTTTAATTTAAACTTCGTTAATATCACTTCTGGTGTTTAGTCATACCGCTTCCTTACGTTCTACTTCTTGAACCCGGGGGTCACGGCCTCATTGATGTTAACAAGATGTCATTTTCTGGGATCTTTTAAAAGATTTCATACAGTTCAAATAAGGTATGGGGTTTCATTTTCATAAAATGAGAACGAATCAGTGCGATATTCGATACTTTTGATAGCGATAAGTTAATACGTACTGTACTTCTTAGTCGAGAATAACCGTGTTATTGTCAGTAATTGACAGTAGGGAGTATCAAAGTAGAAGAAGTAGAACTTGATCGGACAGTTTCGCTACATCACACGGTCTTGTGGCAGATATTGGGAGCGTTAGCGAAACGTAAGATAGATCATAGAGACATTAACAATAACTTCTATTCTTCTACGCATGTGTTGTATCTTTCAATGGCGAGTCCAAACTGAAAGTAGTTTTTTTTCTATCTTAATTCCTGAATTTCACACGGATTGACTCGTTTTTGTCTGCATTAAGCTACCACATGCCTTAACCCTGTTCCATGTTTATTACACATTTCAATACCTACTGAATATTCATAGATAAAATGATTATAAGAAATATGGAAGATGGAAAATTGTAGCCATTTTAGGAGCCGTCTGATCTGGGTCTACTCTGTTTGCAAATGCGTGAAAACACGTTTATATGAGGGAAAGGGTTAAATACCCAGAACAAGATGCCTTTTAATGGTTGCCTAAGACAAGCTTTATTGTACATTGATTATTACTACGAGTACATACTTATTTTGTCAGACAGAGACAGAGAGTATGTATGTCAGTTTGACTAACAACGGTCCCAGGGTGTAGCACTCTATCTTGTATAAAATTCACGTATTTTCTTTTTTACCCTTTCAGGCCCCTTTCTTTTTGTTAAACTCCTAACATCCCACACGACATGCGCACTCCTCAACATGTGTATAATAGTCAATGCTGACTGAACACATATAAGAAGATAGATAGAGATTCTTCCTGAATCATACACTGATAAACCTTTACACCATGAATATTCATGTAAGAAGTAATGACGTCATGAATATCAATGAGATATAATAACTCATGGACACAGGAACATTTGGTCGTGGCAAAAACTATATATAATGAATCATTGATTCTCTATAATATATCATAATCAAACAGAGTAGACCCTGATCAGATGGTTCCTATAGCAGCCATCTGATCTGGATCTACTCTGTTTGCAAAGGCGTATTTAAGGAGTAAAGGGATAAACCTACAGAGTAGCTGTTTATGTGTGTGTAAGTCTGCATGCTTAGCAAATCAAAAGCATTGTGCACATCATTTCTTAACAGTTTACCTGTTAACCTTTCCTTTATATAAATGAGTTTTCAGCCATCTAATCAGGGTCTGCTCTGTTTGCTTGATCTGTTTCTTGACTTTCTAACATGGCCACAATGTTTCACCTTCCATATTTTGTTGTAACTATTTTTGCCATGAATATTCAGTGGGTATTGAAAATTGAAATAAATGTAGAACAGGGAAAGGATATAGTACACACAGATTAGACTTCTCTGTAGGAGTCATCTGACCAGGTTCTGTCCTGTTGCTTCTGGAATAATATAAATCTGATTTGGCAGTTTGTGGCATTGCCAGTTTTTCTGTGCTCACATTCCATTAAACTTCATTGAACCATTTACTCCATTAGCTTAATATTTACAATGGCATATGAACAAGAGAAGATTTTGCCTTGGTAAAGATAAGAACTCAGATTTATATAATTCCATAATCAAACAGCTTCTCCTGCAGGAGCCATCTGATCTGGGTCTATTCAGTTTGCAAAGGTGTTAAAAGGGTTAATAATATTCATGGAGAAAAGGGTTATAAAGTATTTGGATACTGGTGAGACACCAAGGTGACTTGGCATCTTATCTGCATCTGATTGCAAATGCACTCCGCATGCTAAATGTTCAAATTGAAGCAAAGGTCCTAGAGATCAATCACTGTGGATATCTATATGTGCAAATATTTGAGCACTGCTTCTCGAAAACAAATCTTTTAAAATGGTAAACAGTGTAGATCCAGATCAACTGCCTGGTAATGTGACAACTCCACTATTAGCCCATATCCTGCCGATCGTGACTTAACCGTCATTTGCAAATGGCTTGGATCCCAATGAGAAGCCAAGTTACACAGTGTCTCATCAGGATCAAAGCTGTTTAACCTTTTCCTCCATAAATATGCCTTTCTACGACCCTGCAAAAGTCACTTAATGAAACCATTGTGATAAATAGAGCATTTGCTCCATAGGCTCTATTTATCACAATGGTTTCAAAACTACACAATTCTGAAAATCTCTATATAGTAAATGTTCCTTTTCGGTAGATGTATTCAAAGAGGTTGGGTCTAAAAATAGCCTATGGAAGAATGGTTTGAAGCTCAGTAAGCTTTATATAGTATCTGAAAAGCTTGAACAAATCGCAAGCAATTAAAACTTGCTTCATATCAGAGTCTGAGCAGACATTATTTTTTACGGATTAACCCTTCTCTTGCTGAATTTTAAAATATATTTCTCCTTCTTTACCCATGCCCCGTTGTATAATTACATATATCTTCACTGTGTACACGTATTTCACTGTGCAATCACTGCTGTGGAGTGCACTGGTTGCACAATCAACTTGTAAATAGTGCAGACCCTGACGAGACAGCTTCTGCAGGAGCTGTCTCATCTGGGTCTTCACTATTTACAGGTAGGTATATTGACGCGAATAGCAAGCGAAGGGTTAATAAATGTGCAGGATGAAATTATATTTCTTCTCTCCGTAGATTTATTACTTCAATTATGGCGAGCACAGGAGGCGATATCAAGAAGACTTTTGAAGACAGGTTCTTCAATGGAGCTGCTTCCGGTAACATTGATGAAATCCAATTGTATCTGAAAGGTAATTCCTGTCATTTGCCTTATCAATCAAGCTGCAACATGTTTAACCCTCAGATCCTGTAGATAAATTAGATACTTAACCCTTTCCTCCATAAATACACCTTTCTATGCCTCTCTAAAAGTCACTTTTTGAAACCATTGTGAAAAATCGAGCATTATCAAAATGGTTTCTGAACTACAAAATTCTAAAAAATTTCCTTTTCTCTAGTTAATACTCCTTTTTGGTAGATTCATTCAAAGAGGTTGGATCATAAAATAGGAATGAGTTAAACCTTTCCCTGATATAAAGGCTTTTTAAATGGTACATGTATTTTGCAAACAGAGTAGACCCAGTTCAGAGGAAGTTTGATGTTTAAAATGTTGATGCCGCCGGCTTTTTATATCAAATTTATTAGGGTAATGTGACTGGGTGGGATGCCCTTGCCATGTGCCTGCGGCAGGGGTATTCCAGTGAGGCATCACTATGGTATAACTTGTATCATGCAGGTGCCTTCAGAAAATAACTGAAATACTATTGGTCGGACGTTAAACCCAACTCACTCACTCACTCAAATTTGTGTGTGATTTCGATTAGTATCAATCATAACTACTCAGGGTTGTTACTTCGGATTAGTTAACCTTGCACTTGACATAGATGCCTTTTTAGCTCGCCTATTCGAAGAAATGGGGGGCTTATATGGAATCACATCGGCGTCGGCGTTGGCTTTTGCTTTTGGTTAAAGTTTTGGGGTAAGTGTTGAAATGCACTAATACTACATGAAATATTTGCCTTAGGAAGCTGATACTTGAAATAGAGGTTCCCGTTGTGTTGAACATTGATGCAGTGTAATTAAAATTTAAAATAAAACCGAATTTTAGTCAAAATTTCACCTGTTTTGGACTTAGCTTTTTGGACTGAGATCTCAAGGTTAAAGTTTTGGGACTGAGATCTCAAGGTTAAAGTTTTGGGGTAAGTGTTGAAATGCACTAATACTACATGAAATATTTGCCCTAGGAAGCTGATACTTGAAATGGAGGTTCCTGGTGTGTTGAAAATTGATGTAGCGTAGTTGAAATTTAAAAATAAAACTGAATTTTAGTCAAAATTTCACCTGTTTTGGACTTGGCTTTTTGGGCTGAAATAGGAAGGTTAAAGTTTTGGGGTAAGTGTTGAAATGTACTAATACTACATGAAATATTTGCCCTAGGAAGCTGATACTTGAAATGGAGGTTCCTGGTGTGTTGAACATTGATGTAGCGTAGTTGAAATTTAAAAATAAAACTGAATTTTAGTCAAAATTTCACCTGTTTTGGACTTAGCTTTTTGGGCTGAAATAGGAAGGTTAAAGTTTTGGGGTAAGTGTTGAAATGCACAAATACTACATGAAATATTTGCCCTAGAAAGCTGATATTTGGAATGGAGGTTTCCTGTGTGTTGAACATTGATGTAGCGTAGTTAAAATTTAAAATAAAATTGAATTTTAGTCAAAATTTTACCTGTTTTAGACTTAGCTTTTTAGGCTGAAATCTTAAGGTTAAAGTTTTGGGGTAAGTGTTGAAATGCACTAATGCTATATGTAATATTTGCCATAGGAAGCTGATACTTGAAATGGAGGTTCCCGGTGTGTTGAACATTGATGGAGTGTAGATAAAATTTAAATTAAATCTGAATTTTAGTCAAAATTTCACCTGTTTTGGACTTAGCTTTTTGGGCTGAAATCTCAAGGTTAAAATTTTGGGGTAAGTGTTAAGATGCACTAATACAACATGAAATACTTGCCATAGGTAGCTGGTATTTGGAATAGAGTTTGCCAGTAGGTTTAACATTGATGTAGTTCAGTTAAAATAGAAAAATATATTGGACTTCAACTTTGTAGACAAGGTCTACAATAGGCGAGCTTTGCTGTCCTGCGACAGTCTAGTTATGACTTTGCAAACAAAGCAGACACAGGTCTGATGACTCCTGTAGGATCAGGGTATGCTGTTTGCTTATTGAATGATATACATGTGGTATTGATACTATTCTACAGTCTGTCACGACCAAGAAATCCTGTGTTTATATTAACCCATTCTCTCATAGGCTATTTTTAGATCCAACAACCTTGAATAAATCTACCGAAAAGATAAAAGGAAAATTTTAGAACTTTGTAGTTTGAAACCATTGTGATAAATAGAGCATTTGAGCAAATGCTCTATTTATCACAATGGTTTCAACAGGTGATTTTTACAGAGGCGTAGAAAGGCGTATTTATGGAGGAATGGGTTAAATCATAGAAATTCAATTAATAAATATTCATGAGGTCATTTTTATCCCCCCCTTCCCCCTATGAAGTATAGAAATATGTTGGATAAAAGTACAGAATCAAACCTATATATCATATACGCAAACTGAACAGACTCTAATCAGACAGCTCCTGCAAATACGTTAGTACATTAGAAGTCGTATCTATGAAGTTAACCCATTACCTCATAGGCTATTTTTAGATCCGATCTCTTTGAATAAATCTACCGAAAAGGAGCGTTAACTAGAGAAAAGGAAAGTTTTAGAATTTGGTAGGTTGAAACCATTGTGATAAATAGAGCATTTGCTCATATGGAGCAAATGCTCTATTTATCACAATGGTTTAAATGGGTTAAGCTCTATGTTAGACACTTGACTGGTTGCTTTATAGAGAGTTTACTGTAGCTTGTCTTTAAGCTCTATGATAGACACTTGACTTGTTGCTTTAGGGAGAGTTTACTGACACTTGTCTTTAGCTCTATGTTAGACACTTGACCGGTTGCTTTATAGAGAGTTTACTGTAGCTTGTCTTTAAGCTCTATGATAGACACTTGACTTGTTGCTTTAGGGAGAGTTTACTGACACTTGTCTTTTTTTCTGAAGGCCACACCGTGGATATCAACATGAAAAATGACCGGGGATGGACTGCGCTCATGTTTGCTGCCAGGAATGGTCAGAGTCATGTGGTTAAGGAGCTCCTCGGTAAAGGGTAAGCAGTAAGCACTTAGTGTATAAACCTCTCCTTGTCAAGTAAACCCCTCCTCACAAAATAAACGCCTCCCCACAGAATAAACGCTTCCCCGCCAAATCATTGGCAGTAAGCACTCAGTGAATTGTTAGTAGTATGAGACACCTAAATAGACTGAATGTATGAACCCTTTTGACTTTTCAAAGAAAATAGACCCGCCACATTTAAAACGCGATATCTGATCAGGTTTTACACGGTTTGCCTTTTTGGCTTTCTGGATTACATTTGTCCTGCACTAAACTACCACCTGCATCTAGCACCCAGAATTATACCTCTTTTAGGTGGTTGCATAAGCAGGGTTTTACTGTACATGTAGATCCGATTTCACAGTTTTAGTCAATTTCAAATTCCCCTTGTTCATGATGCCACTGCAAAACACCAGTTAATAACCAAGCATTAATTATGTTTTACATGAATTCTCATTAGAGTAAAGTGATTACAAATAATAATGATCCAGAAAATGCGATTACATGTACAGTGTATATCTAAATTTGACCCAGTCTAGCCATCAGATTTGTGTCTAGACAGCATCAGTCTGTTTAAATTGTTGAAATTTTATCAGAATCTTTACCCTCCGAACAGAAAAAAAGATCCTGTACCTAGTGCATGAAGGTCATACGGTTGACACATCATATTGACACACAGGGACATATTTTCTTTCGGGCTACTTAATTGTTCAAGACAAAAGGGTTAGTTTTATTCCAAAATTTGATCAATCCTTAGAAAATATATTTTAAATAGTTATGTACTAAATTTAATTTGTAATTTTTAGGTCAGACACGTCGCTGATTAACAGTACAGGACAGACTGCTCTTGACATTGCCATGTTCTGGAACCATGCCGACGTTGCCAAGCAATTGAGATCAGAGGTCAAGGATATCAATCCCGATGCCAATTTGAGGAACTACTTTTCTCTTAATGAATTAAATCGTTGTTCAGACAAACGTAAGGATAAGACTTGGCTCAGGAATAAAGCCTTAGTGGAAAGTACAAGGTACCTATTATTTCATAACTTAGGAGTTTTAGCTGTGCCTATCAAATACAGGAAAGACAGATGGAAATACGAACTTGCTCACGTGGAAATTAAAAGTATTGAAGCTCATCTAGCGGGTAATCCCGTTTGTGTATTCTTAGGACTGGTGCAGGAAAATCGCCATGTGACACTTACTTACGAGGAGCCTGCACTCTTTGCTGTTGATGTATCGTCAATGGAGGAATCGAAAGTTACATCCCTTGTACCAGACAGTATTATCATGCCAGGCTACCCTGCTGTGATGCAGTTGAAACCGTCAGAGGCAGGAATTTACGCGGAGTCGAGATCAATGCTGGCATGGCATGACAGGTATGGGTTTTGTCCAACGTGTGGGACCAAGACAAGATTGGAAGAAGGCGGTTACAAGAGAGTCTGTGAAGACATGGAGTGTCGCAGTCACAAAGGTATTGGAACTGCGGCATATAACAATAAAACAATCATTACAAGTACTTCTGATAACAACTAAGATATTAAAAAATTATAAATCTGTGTATCATACCAGTCTGATCAATGGTTTTGTCAGTATAAAACAGAAGATAAAACTATATAACTGTTATAACTTCTGTCAGACAATAGGTGCAATTCTCTGGTTTCTTTCGTTCTAGGAGTCCACAACACATGTTACCCCAGGACTGATCCCTCAGCCATTATGCTGGTCATCTCTCCAGACGGTAACAAGTGTCTGCTTGGTCGGGCCAAGAGGTTCCCAGCCAAGATGTATTCCTGCTTAGCTGGGTTTATGGAACCAGGTAACAATTCAGGGATTCAGTATATATATTTTATACAGTAAAACCCCTCTTAATGCAGGGTGGAAGTCATGCTGAAAGCTCCTAGAGGAGCTTTCTGCATGACTTTCACCCTGCATTAAGCTGCCACTTGCCTTCAAGACCAATATTTATACTAAAATTAACGTTCAGTTTAGAGGGGGTTTACTGTACTCTTAGTTAAAAAGTTTACCTAAAACAATATTTTTTTCTTTTTACACATTACCTAATGACTATTGATGTAAGAAATAATGGCAGTATGGATATTTATTATCTGCATTTTAATAATTTCATTATGAACACACAAATACTGAACTTTGAAAAAAGTGTAGGATTTGATTTATACGATTCTATAAGCAAGCAGAGCAGACACTGATGGCTCCTATAGGACCATGTGATGTGATTTTACTGTTATTTTCATAGGCATCAAGAGCGTCGGTATTAAGTAAAAGATTAAAGAACCATTGCAATCGCCACACTTGTCTGCTTCTTAGGTAAACCTTTAAAGAACCATCACAATTACCACACTTGTTCGCTTCTTATGTAAAGCATTAAAGAACCATAGCAATCACCACACTTGTCTGCTTCTTAGGTAAACCTTTAAAGAACCATCACAATTACCACACTTGTTCGCTTCTTATGTAAAGCATTAAAGAACCATAGCAATTACCACACTTGTCTGCTTCTTAGGTAAACCTTTAAAGAACCATAGCAATTACCACACTTGTCTGCTTCTTAGGTAAACCTTTAAAGAACCATAGCAATTACCACACTTGTTCGCTTCTTAGGTAAACCTTTAAAGAACCATCACAATCACCACACTTGTCGGCATCTTATCATTTCACATACAAAGCAATAATGGGTATAGATGATTTCCAGTGACATTTTATAAGTCATACCATCATTTATACTGTTCGTATATTTGGTTTTATTCTCAGGGGAGACAATTGAGGACACTGTTCGCCGAGAGGTTGAGGAGGAGAGTGGTATTATAGTGGATAAGGTGGAGTACCATTCCAGTCAGCCATGGCCATTCCCTGCCTCTCTCATGCTTGGCTGTATCGCTTATGCTACCAATGAAAACATCAAGGTAAACTTTAAAAACCAACGACTTATCCCATATCCCTCTATTCATGACTACTCTCATTTGCAAACAGCTTGGATCCAGATGAGACGCCGAGTTACTCTGCGTCTCATCAGGATCCAGGCTATTTGACACTCTGTTTATATTTTCTTCAATCCTTTCCTTCATATATAAATGCCTTTTCACGCATCTGCAAACAGAGTAGACCCAGATCAGGTTGCTCCTATAGGAGCTTTCTGATCAGGGTCTGCTCTCTTTGCTTAAACTTACTATTAAAGACAGACTCTGGTTTGTTATACTTAACCCTTTCCCTGTTCTGTATATATTCCAAATTTCAATACCTATTGAATTTTCTTGTACAAAATAGTTATAATAAAATATGGAAGATGGATTCCATTAGCAACCAGATTTGAGCTGTCTGACCTGGGTCTACTCTGTTTGACAATGCATGAAAAGGAAAGTGTTAATGCCTTTTGCTAATCTTTACCTCTTGAGTACAGTAAAACCTCTCTATAACGACCACTAAATTACACCAAGTATTTTGTGTTAAAGGCAGGTGGTTGCTTAAAGCAATGTGAAAGTAAACAGAACGCTCCTATAGGAGCGTTCTGTTTACTTTCACATTGCTTTAAGCAACCACCTGCCCAATAAACCAACTAATTAACATACTTTAGTGGTCGTTATATAGAGGTTTTACTGTATTTGTGTAAGAGATATAAATTATGATTTTGATTTACTGAATTTATAATATATAGATCTGATTCTATAGTTTCTGGCATTTAAAATGGACTTTTTACAATGGAAAAAATGTAGAATCAGATCTATATTCTTTCATAAGCAAACAGAGCAGACCCTAATCAGACGACCCCTGCAGGACCATCTGATCTGGGTCTACTGTGTTTGAAATAGACATCTAGAGGCAAAGGGTTAAGTGGTTACTTTTGACACATTTTACCTGTTTAGTGCTAAGTATGCTACGCATGAATTTTTGATAGAATTACAAACAATTTGGATTCTCAACGAGATGTCAGGTAACTTGGCATCTTGTAATGCTTTATTCCATTGACATTTATTGTACCCATGCAAACAGAGTAGACCCAGATCAGATGACTCCTGTAGGAGCCATCTGATCAGGGTCTACTGTGTTTGCTGATGAAATTATATAGATATGATTCTGGTGTGTGCCATGGCTAAAATATCATGTGTTTATTTATCATAATAAAAATTAAGCTAAATTAATATTCATGATGTCACTATTTTGAAGATGAATAATCTTGAGGTAAAGAACTTTGACATGCTGATTGAGCATTTTAAAATATATGGAAAAAAACCCCAATATGCCCCCCAGATCAAATCTGGGGGGCATAAAAAAATGTACCGGTATTTTGAGAATTGAAGTAGAGTAGTCTTTTGAAAGAGTTTTACCTAAATAGCTTTTAGCCTTTAAAACTTTTAACCAAGCTTCCTATGTATCATTTCCAGGTGGACCCTGAGGAGATGGAGGATGCTCGGTGGTTTACCCGGCCCGAGGCGGTACAGATGTTGACCCACCAGCACCCACAGGGACTGTTCACCCCACCAGAGCAGGCTATAGCCCACCAAATAATAAAGTCCTGGGTCAGACGCACTGCCAATCTGTGATAAAACTTTGATGATAGGTTGAAAATATTTTTGATTATTTTATTTATGATAAGTGCTCAACTCAGGGCTAACTTTTATTGTGGAAATATATACTGGGAGATCATTGAATTATTAGAATAGTCATGCAGTTGTTTGTATTCTTTAGCCCATTCCCCCCATAGGCTATTTTTAGATCCAACCTCTTTGAATAAATCCAACGAAAAGGAGCATTCACTAAATATTTTTTTTTAGAATTTTGTTGTTTGAAACCATTGTGATAAATAGAGCATTTGCTCTTATAGGAGCAAATGTTCTATTTATCACAATGGTTTCAAGAAGTGACTATTACAGAGGCGTAGAAAGGCGTAAAGGGTTAAGGAGAAACAGGGGCATTAAAACACTAAACTTGAGTCACACAATTATATATGCTGCATCTAATCAGGATCTACACTGCTTGTATTCATAGTAGGCAAATACTATTGACTATTAACTTGACTTCGCTGTATGTCTTAACCCATTCCCTTATATTGACGGCTTTTGACGCCCATACTGTTATCATGATATTATTGGTAATTGTCATTGTTTATAATGAAGAACTGCATGGCTTATAGTGTTATCATGATATTATTGGTAATTGTCATTGTTAATAATGAAGAACTGCATGGCTTATACTGTTATCATGATATTATTGGTAATTGTCATTGTTCATAATGAAGAACTGCATGGCTTATAGTGTTATCATGATATTATTGGTAATTGTCATAGTTCATAATGAAGAACTGCATGGCTTATAGTGTTATCATGATATTATTGGTAATTGTCATAGTTCATAATGAAGAACTGCATGGCTTATAGTGTTATCATGATATTATTGGTAATTGTCATAGTTCATAATGAAGAACTGCATGGCTTATAGTGTTATCATGATATTATTGGTAATTGTCATTGTTCATAATGAAGAACTGCATGGCTTATAGTGTTATCATGATATTATTGGTAATTGTCATAGTTCATAATGAAGAACTGCATGGCTTATAGTGTTATCATGATATTATTGGTAATTGTCATTGTTCATAATGAAGAACTGCATGGCTTATAGTGTTATCATGATATTATTGGTAATTGTCATAGTTCATAATGAAGAACTGCATGGCTTATAGTGTTATCATGATATTATTGGTAATTGTCATAGTTCATAATGAAGAACTGCATGGCTTATACAGTTATCATTATATTATTGGTAATTGTTATAGTTCATAATGAAGAACTGCAGGGGCTCATAATGTTGAATGAACATAGCTTTTTATATTGACATACACAGGCTGTAAAACAAAATTGTGTATACATGTGTTATGATGTGTACATGTATATATCATGGATTCATGATGTGACTTGGTGTTTCACTCAGTGTTTCACTTGAATTATATGATAACTGCAAACACTTGTCTTAAAAGTTTCAAGGGTGATCGATACAATTTATTCTTGCTTATAATTGGAGTAAAAACTTACTGCAATGTTTTACAAAATGTTAAATTCAGAGGGCATTGTGATCACTCTTTATTGATTTGTCATTAGTTAACCCTTTACTCCATGAATATTCACATAATAAATAATGACATCCTGAATACAATAGAACCCCTCTAAGGCGACCACTTAATGAATAAATATGGGTGTCTTTATGAGCAGGTGGTTGCTTAATGCAGGACAAAAGTGATGTAGAAAGCTCCTCCAGGAGCTTTCTGCATTACTTTTGTCCTGCATTAAGCTACCACCTGCATCTAGCACCAAGAATTATACCTCTTTTTGGTGGTCGCATTAGCGGGGTTTTACTGTAGTAATCAAATATTTTGTATATTAGCATATGAATACAAGAATTTTTGGCCATGGCATAAACTGTAAAATCATGCCTATATACAGTGAACCCTCATTATACCGGCATTCGTTACAATGCCACCCTCGTTATACCGGCAGTATGCATTGAAACAAAATTACTGTTAAGTCTTTGAAACAACCACTGAATGAATAGGTGCAATGCCAATAAGACAGGTGATCACTTAATGCAGAACACAAGAAGTGCAAAAAGCTCCCAAAGGGAGCTTTTTGCACTTCTTGAGTTCTGCATTAAGCGTTCTGCATTAAGCGTTCACCTGTTGGTACTAGTTTAAAACTGGCCATTTGGTTCCTTTCATATTTAAACTCGTTATAACGGCAACCTCGTTACACCAGCAAAATGTCTGGAAACAAACACCTCCGTTGTAATGAGGGTTCACTGTACCAGTAATTCCATAAGCAAATAAGAATGGACTCTGATCAGACGGCCCCTACAGAAACTCCTACAGTACAGTAGTCGCCTGATCTAGGTTTACCCTGTTTGCAAAGGGGTTAAAATGTGTATTTAGGGAGTAAAGGGTTAAGCAGGGAAGGCCATTATTGTGCTTTATCTGACATCACATGACAAGGTTTTAATGTTCAAACCTCATTCTGTGTTATTGAATTGATCAATAAACTATTTCCATGAATGTATCACATGTTATTTTACTACAATTTCCTATAATAGTATACATGTATCTATATATTTCAAATTCTAAAATTTTACTTTTCTCTAGTAAATGCTCCTTTTGGGTAGATTCATTCAAAGAGGTTGGGTCTAAAAATAGCCTATGGCGGAATGGGTTAAATTATTCCATACTGAATGGAGTCTGTATTTTAACACTGATGGGCCATTTTAAAGTTGATAGATCTGATTCTATAGTTTCTGCCATGGCTAGCTTCATGTGTTCATTTGTCATTATAACAAAATTATTCACGATGTCATTATTTCTTAAGTGAAATATTCATGGAGAAAATGGTTAAAAGGTATCCTCTTTGACGGGCCATTTAGTGAACCAATGTTCGAATCTTAAATATTCATTAACACTGTCATTTATGTAAAAATTCTGTCTGCTACAATTTTTGTTTTTCAGTTTTCTTCCATTTTTATTTCTCGAAAAACACAATCACAGCATCAAACAGTTGGGATCTTATGAGGCACCGAATTACTCAGTGTTTCATCTGGATCCAAACTTATTATGATTCATAATCTTAAATCAATACTACATATGCTTGCCATCTACAGGGTATACCAGCCTTTGGCTCTAATCTGACCAATCAAAAATCAGACTCGACTAAAAAGCTTTATAAGTATGGACCCAGAATACTGAAGAAATATACATACAGTATCACGTTTTGTCCGAATATCGATGACTTGCAGCAATGTACACAATCTTAGTTTGTTTATATGAATCATTATCACATTGTAATATATTTATGTGAAAATGTCCAACTTTAAACCTTTGTACGCTGAATATTCAATAGAGTCCATTCAGTATAATAGAGTATATTGATTATTCTGTGGAAGGATTTTGATTATAAAACAAACGATAGTTCTTCAGTGGAGCTGCTTCCAGTAACATTGATGAAGTCCAGTTGTATCTGAAAGGTAATGACTGTCTTAAAACCATTTAGACAAGTCACAACATATTAACCTTTACCCAGTTCCAAGTCATAAGACAGAGAGTAGCTAACAATATACACTAACAAGGGGTAGCTAACAATGACAAGGGGTAGCTAACAAGGACAAGGGGTAGCTAACAATGACAAGGGGTAGCTAACAAGGACAAGGGGTAGCTAACAATATGTAACAAGGGTTACCTAACAAGATACAGTAACAAGGGGAAGCCAGCAAGATACAAGGACAAGGGGAAGCCAGCAAGATACAAGGACAAGGGGAAGCCAGCAAGATACAAGGACAAGGGGAAGCCAGCAAGAGACATGGACAAGGGGTAGCTTACAAGATACAATGATAAGGGGTGGCCAACAAGATACAAAGACAAGGGGCGGCTAACAAGATACAAGGACAAGGGACAGCTAACAAAATACAAGGACAAGGTGTAGCTAACAATATACAAGGACAAGGGACAGCTAACAAAATACGAGGACAAGGTGTAGCTAACAATATATAAGGACAAGGGGTAGCTAACAAGATACGAGGACAAAGGGTAGCTAACAAGATACGAGGACAAAGGGTAGCTAACAAGATACGAGGGCAAGGGGTAGCTAACAAGATACGAGGACAAAGGGTAGCTAACAAGATATGAGGGCAAGGGGTAGCTAACAAGATACGAGGACACGGGGTATAGAATAAGATACAAGGATAAGGGGTAGATAACAAATACAAAAACAAGGGCTAGCTAACAAGATACAATACCAAGGATAAGCTAATAAGATGCAATAATAAAGGGTAGGAAACAAGATGCAATAACAAGGGATAGGAAACAAGATGCAATAACAAGGGGTAGCTAACAAGACACAAGAACAAAGAGTAGCTTACAAGAACAATGGGTATCTAACAAGATACAAGAACAGTGGGTAGCTATCAAGATACAAGGGTAGCTATCAAGATCCAAGAACAGTGGGTAGCTATCAAGATACAAGAACAGTGGGTAGCTATCAAGATACAAGAACAGTGGGTAGCTATCAAGATACAAGAGCAATGGGTAACTAACAGGATACAAGAACGGTGGGTAGCTGACAAGATGCAAGGGGCAACAGGGGGAATTAACATATTACCCCCTAGTGACGCATTTTTGCGTCTCTATAAAATTCACATTGTGAAACCATTGTGATAAATAGAGCATTTGCTCCTATAGGAGCAAATGCTCAATTTATCACACTGGTTTCAAACTACAAAATTCTAATACTTTCCTTTTCTCTAATTAATGCTCCTTTTCGGTAGATTAATACAAAAAGGTTGGGTCTAAAATGGCCTAGGAGAGAATGAGTTAACAAAATATATTGTGTACTATAACATTTCTTTAACGTCAGTTTTATTATAATAAATAACACTAGCACATGTGCCATTTTCCAACTTAACACATGTATATATATGAGAGATAATAAATATTAAGAAGCAGATGTCCTGATAAGATGTGTAAATTAAAACAATTTCAAGAATAACTTCATTTCTCCACCAAACTCTATGTTGTGACCGCTCTTTAGAATCGTCTTTCAAAGACGATTCTGAAACAAATGGTCACAGTATAGGGTTTCGTGGGGAAATGACGATTTTAGTATTTGAGTATCTATGAAGGTAAATGAATGATTAACATAATACAATGTATGTAGCATTATTACATTCATTAGGTCAAATATAATTGGTTTGCATGCACATGTATGCATGATTAAATTTACATGTCTTGAAGATTAAAACATATTAAATCGTTTCAAGCAGACTCTTCTTTCTGACACTGTAGCTAAAACTGTATACGCAAACGCAGAATATTTATGAGTTCAGTTTGTATTCAAAGGGACAACACTCTTACAATGCGCAAGTGTAACCAGAAACATGATTACTTCCCTTATGTAGTATTCACCCGGGAGTCTATTTGTATGTTAATAACATGTCACTAAATGCAAGACGAAAAGACCACGAGCCCATGTCCATTCACTTTTATGTGGTCGTTGTATAACACGACCTTTTTAGTAAAAACATAATTTTCCCGGAGAATACGGCAAAACCGGGCGCGTTGTCAGTGGTTACGTCATTTTTTATGTTACATTTACTCTACACGACTTTCACTCATGATATTTTATGAGCAAAGGGCAAAATCTCAACAGAAAACAACAATTCCAAGTCAAAATGTTTCATCTTTCACATTGAAGCGAACAACTATACCGTTTGCATCATGTCTGCACACCTCTATGCCAAAGCCATCGTGTTTGCAGATTTAGAAATGTGAAATTACATTTGACTGTGTGTGGTTTGAATATGGAACAGAATTTCGCGTGGAACAGCTGATAGAGATGTCACGCGTGCTGTTCATTATCACGGATTAAATCACGTCTCTCGGTATTCTTTGTTTATATGCCGTAGGTTTAGAGCCGTGATAGAATATGCTGTAAACAATTGCCCAAACAACAGTCAGATATATAGTCTGTTTCGCTTTCTATGGCACTTTTTAAGGTTTACATGATAAAAAGAATCTTACATGAGTGTTCATTACAAATCGTTTTGTTTTTTTAAAACTCGTTTACTATAATGAATATTACACTCGCCAAAGCTCGTGTCATATTATTATAGTTAACTCGTTTCATAAAAACAATTTGTAACTAGGTTTGTTTTTGTCACAAAAACAGATGTCTCCCCCTTCCACCCTCTTTCCAATACACACGTGTAATGTCTGTAACTGCAAAGGTATCAGGGTATACTTTTAAGTCATCATGGACAATAACTCCAAAGTTATCAGGGGAGACAATTCAAAAAGCCCAGGTCAACATTCCTATGAAGTTTGATGACAAACGAGCCCTAGTGGTTTCAGAGATACGCGTGACACAATGTTTGTCTATATTTAAGTCGTCAGAGTCAATGACTTCAAATTTATAAGGAGGAGACAATTAAAACAAACCGGTGCACAACAACACATGCTGGTCAACATTCCTGTGAAGTTTGGTGATTCTATCCCTACTGGTTTCAAAGATACGCATGGCACAAAGTAAAGTTTGTCTGATTTTAAGTCATCAGGGGCAGTAATTCCAAATTTTGTGTAATCATACAAGGGGAAATAACTCAACAATTATCAGGGGAAGACAATTAAAATTCCAAGGTGCACAACAACTCATGCTGGTCAGCATTTCTGTGAAGTTTAGTGACTCTAGCCCTACTGGTTTCAGAGATACACGTGACACAAAGTTTGTCTAAATTAAAGTGTTCATATTAGGGGCAATAACTCAACATTTATCAGGGGGAGACAATTCAACTACCCCAGGTACACAACAATTCATGCTGGTCAACGTTTCTGTGAAGTTTGGTTTCTCTATCCCTAGTGGTTTCAAAGATATGAATGACATAAAGTTTCTCTAATTTAAGTAATCATATCAGGGGAAATAACTCAACAATTATCAGGGGGAGACAATTCGAAACACCCAGGTGTACAACCACTTATGCTGGTCTACATTCCTGTGAAGTTTGATGACTATAGCCCTAGTGGTTTCAGAGATATGCTTGACACTATGTAAAGTTTATCTAAGTTTAAGTCATCAGGAGCAGTAACTCCAAAGTTAACAGGGGAGACAATTGAAAAAACCCAGGTGCGCAAGACCTCATGCTAATGAACAATCCTGTGACGTTTGGCGACTCTAGCCCTATTGGTTTCAGAGATACGTGCGACACAAAGTTTGTCTAAAGTAAAGTGTTCATATCAGGGGCAATAACTCAACAATTATCAGGGGAGACAATTCAAAATCCCTAGGTGCACAATAACACATGCTAGTGAACATTCCTGTGAAGATTAGTGTCTCTAGTCCTGGTGGTTTCAGAGATACGCGCGACACAAACATTTTCTGATTTTAAGTCATCAGGGGCAGTAACTCCAAAGTTATCAGGGAAGGCAATTCAAAACACCCAGGTGCACAACAACTCATACTGGTCAACATTCCTGTGAAGTTTGGTTTCTCTAGCCCTACTGGTTTCAGAGATACGCGCGACACAATTTTGTGATGGACAGACAGACAGACAACTCTGGCATAAACAATATGTCTCCCCATAAATGGGGGAGACATAATGAACACTCATGTAAGATCCTCTCTCTATATATTTTTACATTTCTCTGCGAACCCCTCTCTTGCTGCTACCCATCATATCGTTCTCAAGCTTTTGATTGGTCAGATTTGAGCCTTTGGCTCAAATCTGACCAATCAAAAGCTTGAGAACTCAAATCTGACCAATCAAAAGCTTGAGAACGAAACTCAGACTCAACTAAAAGCTTTATAAGCATGGACCCAGAATCGTATCTCTGATGCGATTCTGTTGGGTAGCAGCACGATGGAGTTTGTCTTAGAAATAAGATTTTGATAGATCAACATGCATGTTATCTTATTCTTCTACATGCACTATTTTTCTCATGGGTTGTAGAAACGCGGGGGTATTGGAGGAGCATCGACATACTTGTTTTCACAGTTAATCACAAGGGTGACACAACCATTGATGCAGAACGGATTGAGCGATGTCGGAACTATTTCAATATCTCCTGAATCTAGATTTGCCACAATGTTTTTCTCGTGGCTGGTTTCAAAGACCCCGTCATCTGTAGATTGAACGATGTCCTCATCTACTAGGTTTGTAGTATCTCCACAGAATATCTTCATGTGATTGTTCCTCACAGCCATTCCAAAATACTTCACCGTTGCCAGCTCGGGAATAGTTGCCGCTAAGTGGAGCTTCATTTCCGGCGTTTCGAATCGGAACACCTCGCCATTTGTGGTGAGAATATAGACTGTGTCCCGTCTTATTAGGGACTGTGAAAATGGGCTCGGGGATGGAAGATCGCAAATTATTGTTGCAGACTTGGAGCTCAGATCGTACTCCTGAATTACCTGAAGTGGCTGACTGTCATCCGTCAGTCCTCCAACAATGTAGATTTTCTCATTCAGGCACACCGAGGACGCATGTGTCACTGGCGAGACGACTTCCCCATGCGTGTGCCACGTTTTCTGCTTTATGCAATACTCTAACACTTCCCAGCTTAGCCGTGTGCCTGAGACACCACTGACAGCGTACAGTTGACCGTCAGTTGCCACCATTGTATGGTGGGCTAGCGGTTTGGGAAGATAACCTTTCACTTTACGCCAGGACATGGTGGTACCTGAAAATCGGTACAGGTTTTGTTTATATGCTTGTTCGTTTCCACCTGATACGTATATTGAATCACTATATACACAACATGCAAATCCGCTGGTAGGGCCGAATACTAGTACATCTTTCGTCCAGGCTCCGTCCGATGAACGAAACATCTTCAATATGGTGCATTCTGATTCATTGCTTTCACCAAACAAAACGTCCACTTGTACCTTGTTTGTGCTTTTGCGATAGTTCAGCTCTAGAAATCCATGAATGCTGGGATGATGCCTATAGCGGACGGCGTCACATACCAGACTGGTAGCCTTGTTATTTCCTCGCACGATGGGGTCGAAGGCAATCGTCTCAGTTAGGCATTGAACGCTTACGTCAGTAAGAGAGCAGTGTTGTATCAGTGGGTAAATGGAATCTTGCCGATTTTCTTTGTCGAACTTGACCCAGTTCGAAATAGCATACCACATGTTTTCTTCGCGCTCCACTTTAAGCTTTTCGTCAGAAATAATACTTAAGAAGTCTTCAAAGGTGCATGCCTGCAGCGCATTGTCTTTAACAACCATGTCAAAATGTGACAGAATGAACTCCCAAGCGATTTTGTAGAGGTCTTTCACCTCTTCTTCCTTTCCAATGACCATTCTTTCTACGCAGTTTTTTGTTGAAATTGTTGTTTCAAAGTGTATCATCAGACCCTCAGTTATGCACTGCATTTGAAGCATATCCGCGACACGAAATAGTTCGATCGCTTCTTCATCTGTGAGGTCTATTAAAGGATCTTCAAGAGAGTTCTGGGCATAAAGTAGGTCCAAAATCCGTTCGAAACAGTCAGGGTTGACGTTATCAAGTACGGCCTCGTTTTTGGTGGCCTCTTTCATGCCGGATGTGAACATAGCCTTGAAATAATCAGAAACAGAAGCAAGAATCACCTTGTGACATCGGAATGTTTTGTTCTGTACTTGAATAGTAAAATCTGTGCACGTATCTTCCTGTCTCAGTGTTGCTAAACCTCTACAGATCGCTATGGCGACAGGCGACACGCTGTGCTCGTACAAACAACACCACGTGCTTGCCATCTGGAAAACAATAAAAAAAGAAAAAAGGCATCTGTTGAGGTTTTGCACGGTTTGACACTCACCAAGTCCTATTCTATTTTGTTGATTGGTGCGACAAATAGTGTAAAAAAAACCCTGACCTGATCTGACACTGCGTATCATCTCATTGTATAGAGTGCGCCAAGTCCTAACTTTTAGTATTCATATGATGTGTCTCATATAATTATATTATCAGATACTGTGTTTTCATCGCTTATCCCACTCCAAATTTAGTAGAAAAGAATTAAGATACTTTAAGGCAGGTGACTGCTTAATGCAGAGTGAAAATCACACAAAGCTCCTAGTGGAGATTTCTGCATGGCTTTCACCCTGCATTAAGCTATCACCTAGCTGCCAATATTAATACTACATTTAACGCCCGGTTTAGAGATCTTTTACTGTATTGAGACTCACGTATATTATATGGTGAGACTCACGTATGGTATATGGAGAGACTCGCGTATGGTATATGGAGAGGAGAGTCTCACGTATGTTATATGGTGAGACTCGCGAATGTTACGTGTATATGATAAGACTCACGTATGTTCTATGATGAGACTCACGCATTTATATAGTGAGACTCACGTATGTTATATGGTGAGACTCGCGTATTTCACGTGTATATAGTGAGACTCATGACTGTTATATGGTGAGACTCACGTATGTTATATGGTGAGATTCACGTATGTTATATGGTAAGACTCACGTATGTAATGTGGTAAGACTCACGTATGTTGTATGGTGAGACTCACGTATGTTATATGGTAAGACTCACGTGTGTAATGTGGTAAGACTCACGTATGTTATATGGTAAGACTCACGTATGTTGTATGGTGAGACCCACGTATGTTATAGGGTGAGACCCACGTATGTTGTATGGTGAGACTCACTTATGTTATATGGTAAGACTCACGTATGTAATGTGGTAAGACTCACGTATGTTATATGGTAAGACTTACGTATGTTATATGGTAAGACTCACGTATGTTGTATGGTGAGACCCACGTATGTTATAGGGTGAGACTCACACATGTTATGTGGCGAGACTAATGTATGTTATGTGGTAAGACTCACGTATGTTATATGGTGAGACTCACGTATGTTATATGATGAGACTCACGTATGTTATATGGCGAGACCCACTTATGTTATATGGTGAGACTCACTTATGTTATATTGTCAGATTCACTTATATGGTGATACTCACGTATGTTATGTGGTAAGACTCACGTATGTTATATGGTGAGACTCACGTATGTTATATGGTGAGACTCATGTATGTTTTATGGTGAGACTCACGTATGTTATATGGTGAGACTCACGTATGTTATATGACGAGACTCACGTATGTTATATGGTGAGTCTCACTTATGTTATATGGTGAGATTCACTTATGTTATATGGTGATACTCACGTATGTTATATGGTGAAACTCACGTGTGTTATATGGTGAGACTCACGTATGTTATATGGTGAGACTCAACTATGTTATATGGTGATACTCACGTATGTTATATGGTGAGACTCACGTGTGTTATATGGTGCGACTCACTTATGTTATATGGTGATACTCACGTATGTTATATGGTGAGACTCACGTGTGTTATATGTTAAGAGTCACGTATGTTATATGGTAACACTAATGTATATTATTTTGCGAGACTCATGTATGTTATATAGTAAGACTCATGTGTATTATATAGTAAGACTCACGCATGTTATATGATAAGGCTCACGTATGTTATATGGTTAGACTCACGTGTGTTATATGGCGAGACTCACGTGTGTTATATGGTAAGACTTATGTATGTTATGTGGTAAGACTCGCGCATATTTTATGGTAGGGCTCACGCATGTTATATGATAAGGCTCACGTATGTTATATGGTGAGACTCACGTGTGTTATATGGCGAGACTCACGTGTGTTATATGGTAAGACTTGTGTATGTTATGTGGTAAGACTCACGCATATTACATGGTAGGACTCACGCATGTTATATGATAAGGCTCACGTATGTATTATGGTGAGACTCACGTATATACACACTGTTATATTTATTCAGTCTGCTTAACACTTTACTCAATGAATATTAATGTAAGAAACAATAACACCATGAATATTCACCTTTAGCCTGCTGAGAAAATTATTTTTGCAGAATGTTTTCAACTTCTACATTTTCAAAATTCAATCTATAATAAATGTGTCTACCTAAATGTAATAAGGATGTCAAACAGCATGGATCCGGATGAGACGCCGAGTTACTCGGCGTCTCATCTGGATCCAAACTATTTGCAAATGTATACATCCATCCGCCCATAGCAGGCTAAAGGTTGCTTAGATTATTTTTATCATGGCATATTCACATAAGAATGTTTTGTTTTGACAAAAACTGCAGAGTCAAATGTGATAAGTAAACAGGACAACAGATTGAGATCAGCTGGCTCCTTGTTAAAATACTTAAATCCTGACAAGATTAACCCATTTGCTCCCAGTGGATTCTTCCATGTTTATATATTGGATCAGTCCATTTTTTTTTTCAATTTCGTTTTGTTTTATATTGAAATTCCTATCAGGTAACAGTGTAGACTCTGATCAGACGCCGCATAATGCGGCGTCTGATCAGAGTCTACACTGTTTGCCTACGTACCATATATGGGATCGTGGGAGCAAATGGGTTAATTTACTTAGAATATTTCCAAGATTTCAACTTTTTTGATACCGGATTACTCACAAGTTTATTCACAAACTCCTGCTTGCTTAATTAAATACAGAAAACGAATGATACAAACATGCATCGCGGTTTATTCGCAGCCCAGATATGGAAAATCACTCTTTTGTTTTTTCATTCATATCGATAATTTAACTGTTGACGTATCTGTTTTTCCCCAGTATTTTCATAATTGCCCTATTAATAAATGCAGAATCTGTAGAATCATATCTATAATATACTATACAGTGCTCCCTCTCTACATCGACACCCTTTGGGATACGAATATTGTATGTGTTGTTCAGAGGGAGTTGTTATAGGGAGGGAAAATCAAACATAATTAGCTTGTTTGGAGATCCCCAGATAAGGTGTAATACGAGAACTAAAACCGTTATGCCTCTATCAAACCCTATTTTGTGACCAATCTAAAGAGTGGTCACAACATAGGGTTTGATGGAGGCATAAAGAAAATACGATGGGAAAAGGTTGTTTCTGGAGCCTTGTTGTTTCGGAAACAGTGACATGCCTTGTTGTAAGGAGGGAATCGTTATTGAGGGGGCCGCTGTAGGGAGGGAGCACTGTATTATACCATAAGCAAACAGAACAGACCATGAACAGACGGCTCCTACGAAATCCGTCTAATCTGAATGCCCTTTTTCTCTCAAAAAACTGATCTGGGTCTGCTCTGTTTTGAAAAACAGTGACATAACACATGAAGCATTATGTGACCAGTCAGCAGTTTCAATATGATGAAATATTAGACTTTCAGGATACAAATACTGTATAAGGTAGTTTTCGGTTGGTTTTGTTTTCATTCCTTCCTGTTACTGCAAAATCCCTCTAAAGTTATTACGAAATACAAGTCTAATTTTGGGAAACCTCTGGGGTCTTCCTCCATCTGTACATAATTAGCTGGACGTCTTTATATAACTGAAATACTGTTAAAGCGACGTAAACCCTGATAAAAACCAAACCAAACAAATATTCCGGGTCATGGAGGCAGGTGGAAGCTTAACGCAAGACCATAGTTATACAAAAAGCCACAATAGGAGCTTTTTGCATTACATTTGCCCTGTGTTGAGCAACCAAGTGTTTATTAAGTATTTAATATTCCTAAGTGGTTGCTATACGTACACTTTCGTGTTTTGCTTTTATATTTTCCTGTATACTATGCATGCTTCATTTAAATCTGTTTTTTAAAAATGCAATACGCTTTAAACCGTTACTCTACAAGCGCGCCTTTCTAAGAATTTGCAAATACAGTAGATCCATATCATATGGCTCCTGTAGGAGCCGTCTGATATGGTTATGTTCTATTTTCTTACTACATGATATAAATCTGGTTCCTGTAGGAGCAGTCTGATCTGGTTCTGCTCTATTTTCTCTCTACATAATATAAATCTGGGTCCATGCTTATAAAGCTTTTAGTTGAGTCTGAGTTTTGTTCTCAAGCTTTTGATTGGTCAGATTTGAGTTCTCAAGCTTTTGATTGGTCAGATTTGAGCCAAAGGCTCAAATCTGACCAATCAAAAACTTGAGAACGAACTCAGACTCAACTAAAAGTTTTATAAGCATGGACCCAGGCTCTACAGTTTCTGCAACAAGCAACACATCTCTCGCCCATATACCATTATATACTATAGCAACAAATACATTTTCATACAGTTAATATTTCTTACATGAATAGTCATGCAGTAAATAATAAATGGTTAACCATTTCCGTTATGAATATTCTCGCAAGGATTTGAAAAAATGCATACGAGTTCTTAAAACACATGGCTGCTTAAAATACGAAAGAAGTTATATAGAAAGCTAATATGTGGGCTTTCTGCATAACTTCCATTCTGCATTAAGCTACTCTCTGTTTAACCCATGGATATTCATGTAAAAACAATGCCTTATGAATATTAATTAGTTGAAGTGTATTACATTAATTGATTGTTATATGTATATGTACACAACATTGTTTAGAAGTGGCAGAAACTGTCAAATTATGCAGATGTATATTACAGTGAACCCTCGTTATACCGGCATTCGTTACAATGGCACCCTCGTTATACCGGCAATATGCATTGAAACAAAATTACCGTTAACTCTTTGAAACAACCACTGAATACATAGATGTAATGCCAGTAGCACAGGTGATTGCTTAATGTCCCCTTAGGGAGCTTTTTGCACTTCTTGTGTTCTGCATTAAGCGATCATCTGTTGATTCTAGTTTAAAACTGGCCACATGGTTCCTTTCATATTTAAACTCGCTCTAACGGCAACCTCGTTATACCAGCACACTATCTGGAAACAAACACCTCCGTTGTAATGAGGGTTTACTGTAAATGTATTTCAGAAGCAAACAAGAGATCCTGATCACATGGTTCTTACATGAGCCGTACGGACTGGGTCTTCTCTGTCTGCAAGGACTTTAAAATGCATCTATTCCAGGTAAAGGGATTAAACTTTTTTTGTGGTCATTGTACAGAAGTTTAACTGTATTGTATAAATAGTTTCCAGCTTCAGAAACTGGTGATTGTTGACCCATACTCTCATATTGACGACTTTTGACAACTCAGTAAAAGTCACTTTGTGAAACCATTGTGATAAATAGAGCATTTGCTCCTATAGGAGCAAATGCTCTATTTATCACAATGGTTTCAAACTACAAAATTATAAAATTTTCCTTTTCTCTAGTTAATGTTCCTTTTCGGTAGATTTATTCAAAGAGGTTGTATCTAAAAATAGCCTATGAGGTAATGGGTTAAGCAGATAACCCATTCCTGTTGAATATCCATGTAGGAAGTAATAACAACATTAATATTAGATTAATCTATATAATGAAATATGAACACAGGATATTTTGGCTCAGGCAGAAATTGCAGAATCAGAACTCTATTATACCAAAACGCATACAGCGCAGATCTTGATCAGACGGCTCATACAAGAGAAATCTGATCATGATCAACTCTGTTTGCAAAACGCCAAAAGGTATTTGAGTCAGCGAAGGGGTTAAATAAGTTTGATTATGATTGAACCAGTCTATGGGGCAAGTATTAGCTTTATGCACGACGAATGTTTAATGTATAAAACCCCTCTAATGCGACCACCAAACAGGGGCGTCATTCTGGGTGGAAGAGACAGGTGGTAGCTTATCCCTTTCCCTATTCTATGTTTATTCCAAATTTCAATACCTACTGAATTTTCATGGAGAAAATAGTTATAATGAAATGTGGAAGGTGGAACATTGTAGCCATTTTAGAAATTAAAGACACAGATCTATCAACTTCCATTAGCAAACAGAGCGGACCCTGATCAGACAGCTCCTATAGGAGCCGTCTGATCTGGGTCTACTCTGTTTGCAAATGCGTGAAAATACTTTTGTATTAGGGAAAGGGTTAATGCAGAACGAAAGTTATGCAGAAAACTTCTATAGTTTTTCTATACTTTTCTGCATTACTTTCGTCCTGCATTAAGCAGCCACCTGCTTATAAATACATCTACGTTTATTCATTAATTGGTGGCATTACAGGGACCCTAATCTATTTAGCTGATGTCTGGGTTTTTTACTTCCGCGTGAGCTGTACATACTCCGTACCTGAATATATTAAACCTTCTCTTGCTATTCACGTCAATATACCTACCTGTAAATAGTGAAGACCAAGATAAGACAGCTCCAGCAGGAGCTGTCTCACCAGGGACTGCACTATTTACAAGTTGATTGTGCAACCAGTGCACTCCACAGCAGTGATTGCATAGCGAAATACTTGTACACAGTGACGATATATGTAATTATACAACAGGGCATGGGTAAAGAAGGAGAAATGTATTTTAAAATTCAGCAAGAGAATGATTAAACCTTACTTACCGTTCTTAAGAATAACTCTAGTATCGTTATACAGATCTACAAATATAGTACGAAGATATTGTTACTTCTTACCTTATTACGACTGGCCAATGTTCTCTTCGTTACCTTGGTCATACAATCTGCGTTGTTTTGAAGTAGGAAACTGCGCACACCAACAAGGAAGTTTTGATTCAAGGAACAGATTAGTAGTTAATATGTAGTGTATTTATAAATACACCGGAATGTAGCCATCGAAATATCGGTATCCTTAAAACCTTAAAACTATCTCTATAACGGCCACTAAATTGTGTTAATTGGTTGATATTTAGGGCAGGTGGCTGCTTAAAGCAAGGTGAAAGTAAAACAGAACGCTCCTATAGGAGCGTTCTGTTTTACCTTCACCTTGTTTTAAGCAGCTACCTGCCTTTAATACAAAATACTTGTTGTAATTTAGTGGCCGTTATAGAGAGGTTTTACTGTATTTAAATGTCGTCTGGTAAAATTTCGTATGCTTACTTATATGATAATAATTTCAAAGTTCATTTTTAGTCTCAACTTAATTCAAACTGCTTCCTGCATGGGAACTTATGCATTAGGAAGTTTTACGAATAGAGCAATATCGTACGTAGCTAGAATTGCATTAAAGCTTTTCTCCATAAATACGCCTTTCTGTGCCTTTGCAAACGAAGTAGATCCAGATTAGAGGTTCCTATTGGAACCGTCTGATCAGGGTCTGCCCTGTTTGCTATGCAATAATATAGATACGAGTCTACAGTATCTGCTATGACCAATATTCCCGTGTCAATGTGCTATTAACGCACAAATAATCTAATTAATATTCATGATGTCATTATTTCTTACTTGATAATTCAAGTAGTAAAAGGTTTACCCATTATCTCATAAATATTCATATAAGAAATAAGGACTGAATGGATAAATATTAGTTACATTGTTATAATTGTATGCGATTACTTAATGACAATGAAAGAACAGATGAATGTATATACATTAAAACCTCTCTATAGCGGCCACTAAATTGTGTAAATTAGTTGGTATTTAGGGCAGGTGGCTGCTTAAAGCAAGGTGAAAGTAAAACAGAACGCTCCTATTGGAGCGTTCTGTTTTACTTTCACATTGCTTTAAGCAGCCACCTGCCTTTAACACAAAATACTTAATCAATGTAATTTAGTGGTCGTTATAGAGAGGTTTTACTGTACATGTATACATGTATACACACAATAGAATAGATCAGACAACCAGATTCGACTGTTTATGTTATGCTATTTGCCAACAATTGTTTGAAGTCTACACCCACTTACTGCATATCTACTATCAAGGCCTTATCAACCGTATTAATATATCGTCTTGATGTAATATTTATTATACAGATGCATTTTTGTATAAAAGGTAATAAGTGTTTATTTGCGTTCAGAAGCGTGTCATATTTGGATAATTTATCATATATTTGAGAAGCTTATCATCTTTTGGATGGTGTTATGCATGCTGTTCAAATGTGAAGCAGCGGGACTCATTAGGTCTACAATAAATACATTAACCCTTTCCCTGTTCTATGTTTATTCCTATTGAATATTCATAGACAAAATAGTTATAATGAAATATGGAAGGCGGAACAGTGTAGTCATTTTAGAAATTGAAGAAATAGATCTATAATTTAATAGCAAACAGAACAGACGCTCATTAGACGGCTCCTATATAGGAGCCGTCTGATCTGTGTCAACTCTGTTTGCAAATGCGTGAAAACGCGTTTATGTGATGGAAATTGTTAAAATGTAAATTTCTCCCATCCATGTTTCGTTTCGACAAGCTTATCACTTTACTGGGTGAGAAAATACCATTTTCTCCACATATGACATGTACATGTCACAAAAACGTTTTTTGTAGAGTTATATTATGCTCATGTTTAGTCAGCATCAATGATGTACATAAATATAATTTTATATAATGAAAATAATGTTTACAGTCCATTTTCCTACAGTTTATACAGTCAAACCTCTCTAAACCGGAATTCTAGAAGATAAGAATTTAGGTACCTTTATGTAGATGGCTGCTTAATGCAGGGCGAAAGTCATGCAGAAAGCTCCCAGACGAGCTTTCTGCATGACTTTCGCCCTGCATTAAGCTACCACCTGTTTCCAAGACCGATATTTATACTAAATTGAACATCCGGTTTAGAGAGGTTTTAATGTATTCAGCTAAATAATAACGCTATCTGCATACTGTTAAATACTTGCTAATATGTTACCCTTATTTCATGGGGTCAAGATGTTTTTCCTAAAAGGAGACTTTCTAAAATAGACTTGATTTCATCAACAATATATTGACCTGGCATGATATAAGTAACGAAGCCATTTTCTTCTAACAGAAGTATTTGAACAGTATATATTTGATATTTTTAGAAGGTGAGCTGTATAAGCCTCACCTCTCACAATGGTGTAATTATTTACCAAATCAAAGATTGACAGTTTCTTGTTTTCCTTTATAATATTTGAAAGATCCCAATCAGTCAAGCGAGGAAAGGTTATCAGATGCAGGTTTAGTGTTTTATAATATTTTTGATTCGCGCTACGAATGAGACAAATCGTTTTAGTGTAGTTTCTTAAATTCATCACAATGCCTTTTCTCATTTGTTTTCTTTGTCCATTTTATGCTCTTCTGCTTGATCATGTTTACGCATAATAACAAAGATCATAACCAAGTTCAATACTTTCATGCTTTGTATGGAGAGCAAATCAATGTGTTTTAACGCCAACGCGTATTTCCATTTATCACATAACCGTGCTTGTCTCAAAATTAATAGAACCATCACGCATTTCTTTTTATCACATAATCTGTGGTGTGGGAATGTCGAAATAGAGAGCCGTAAACCCCGGAAATGCAATACATGTAGTGCATTGTTTTTTGGTTTAAATTAGTAGTGTGAATCCCGCCGATAATGAATCTTAAACAGAATACATGACGTCATTGAAACGTTAGCCAATCGTTGCCATGTGTCGTCTGTTGTATGTAAACAATGGTCGAAATAGTCCCAGTTATACCCTGTCTCACTTCGCACATTGTGACTGTTATGTGATAAAAATAATCTTACATTCGTGTTCATTACAAATTGTTTCTATGAAACAATTTGTAATATTTACATTCGCCCTGCAACGTCCTTATATAACCTTATTCTAAAAAGAAAGTTGCATTTTTCCATGAACGTTCATTTCAATACCGGTTTGAGTCGGTTCTCCTTTTCCCAGAATTCCGCTGTGTAAGCGCGGAGTAATACTGTACTGACCCAGTTATGACATATTTTAAGATTTATCAATGGGGAATCGATTCATGAGACCTCGACAATCATAAAATCCTGTAATTGAACTTGTACATGATGATACAACACAGCATGTTGTCAATGGGTGTGAATCAAGTGTAGCAGACATTAACTGGAGCCCCCATGAGTTTTAAGCGCAAAACAGAAAATGGATTGCTTCTAAATTTTCATTTTGTCCGTGTTTTGCCGTTCAAGCGGCCCTGAAAATTTGAAATGTGGCATCTTCTTACTGAGAATTATCGCTTGAATACATAATATTGCCAACTTTAACAGTCGTGGCGTATCAAAATATATTATCAAGTAATGAGTGAAGCATAAATAAGTCAATATCCTTACCGTTGACAAAGAAAAATCCGAGAATAAAATCCAACGTTGTGACCCGCTTTCGATCAAGCATGGCGGGTGAGTAAATCGGCTTCGACACCACGACCTACATTTAAGAAGATGCTTTAATACCAACATTTCGTAAATATATATGATTTGAAATATCTCGATAATCTTTTCTTTAAACATAGCTGGACAATTTACTGATTAAAATCTTGTATTCATTCTATATTTATAATATGTGTTTGGGACTATTTTTCAGACCATATATAGAGATCCTACTACGTTAGAAACGAACCTGGCAACGACCTAGATAGCGGCTATTACGTGACCGGTATATAATATTTAAAACAAATCCGTTGAAATATAAGAAATACAATGGAATATAAATATAAGAAATAAATGACGTGCTCCCGGTGTTCATGAGGTTATGCAACGCATAGCTTTACGAGCAAAGATTCACGTGAAGCCCTTCGGGCTTCACTAACTTTGCTCGTAAAGCTATGCGTTGCATAACCTCATGAACACCGGCTTCACTTTGCTCGTAAAGCTATGCGTTGCATAACCTCATGAACACCGGAAGCACGTCATTCATTTCTTAAATGAACATTCATATAAGATCCTCTGTATATCCAACATGTGTAATTATAGACTGGTACACAACTTATTTTTCCTGCGTCCTTCAGTACAGTGGTAAACTTTCGATAACCATTCCTAGTTGGCACGGATCAAAGTGAAGCGAATTTCTACCCCTATGTTTAAATATCGAAATGGGGCGAATCAGTTGTACAGTAAAACCTCTCTATAACGGCCACTAAATTGTGTTAATTATTTGGTATTTAAAGCAGGTGGCCGCTTAAAGCAAGGTGAAAGTAAAACAGAACGCTCCTATAGGAACGTTCTGTTTTACTTTCACATTGCTTTAAGCAGTCACCTGCCTTTAACACAAAATACTTGATGTAATTCGATGGCCGTTATAGAGAGGTTTTAATGTAGGCCTACGTGATAAAAAAATCTGACTCGGTGTCATTTGAGAAAAAAAATCTTAAACTCGTCCAGAAAAAAAAGGTTCAAAGGTTCGCTTAATAACTTTTTTTGTGGATTCGTTTAGGAAAAGTTTATATCTAATGACAACTCGTGACAGATCCTATATATCCGTCATATCAAGTCCGAAAAAAGTCGGAACATGGAGGTCGTCAAAATAGATATAATCGTTTAGCGACGTTTCCGGAAATGACACTATGTGGCACTCTATTGCAGAAGGTGGTAACTTCGTGTAGAACAATAGAACACTCTCATAGGAAACTTGTTAGGTTCGTCCTGCATTATGAATTTATGCAGCCACTTATTTTCATCATGATATTCATCAAATAGTTGCTTTATAAAGTTTTTACTATAAAATAGACCATACTTAACCGAATAAAAACGAGTATAGGTTAACACATTATCCCCTAGTGACGCATTTTTGCGCATCAATAACATTCACATTGTGAAACCATTGTGATAAATAGAGCATTTGCTCCTGTAGGAGCAAATGCTCTATTTATCACAATGGTTTCAAACTACAAAATTTTAAAATTTTCCTTTTCTCTAGTATATGCTCCTTTTCGGTAAATTAATTAATTAAGGTTGGGTCTTAAAATAGCCTATGAGGTAATGGGTTAACCATTAAAGGTGGAGTACTCTTGTTTTGCCTGCAATGTTTCAATGCGATGGTTATCTACCATTGTTACCTATTTATTACCATGTCCATGCTTGCAATTAACCCATTTGCTCCCAGTGGATTCTTCCATGCTTATATATTGGATTAGTCCATTTTTTTCTAAGGGATGCCTGGTCTAAACTTTCATGTTCGTTTTATTTTATATTGATATTCATGTCTGCAAACAGCGTAGACTCTGATCAGACGCCGCATTATGCGTTGCGCACTACGCTGTTTGCCTACATCCCATATCGTGGGAGCAAATTTACATTGTACATGGGCCGCTATCTACAAATTATTATTTGACTTGGTTTCATGCTTTTATCATGTTTTGCTTCATTTTGCACTTAAACTCATGGTCAGATCAGAGCAAGTAGTATTCATGAGGAGAGACTGGTCTACCTGGCGGCTGATCTTGATCCACACATGTTGCTAGTGCTACTGTTTCATATTCAGCCAGATATTTAAATTCTTTAACACTTAACCTTTTAATCAATGAATATTCATGTAAGAAATTATGACATAATGAATATTAATTACATGATTTTTATAATGGTATAATTTATGTAAACGGGAAAAATCGTCTATGGCAAAAAGCCTTGGATCAGATCTATATTACTTTAAAGGCAAACAGAGCAGACCCTGATCAGACGGCTCCTATGAGAGCCGTCTGATCTGGCTCTACTCTCATTGCAAAGGCGTAAAAAAGACATCTGTATATTTGTATGTACTAAACAGTATACTTATAACCCTTTCCTCCATAAATACGCCGTTCTACGCCCCTGTAATAACCACTTCTTGGAAATCATTGTGATAAACAGGGCAAACACGAGCCAGGTGGCGGGAGAAGAGTTTACACAATTTCGGTCAATATAACTTTAACTCCCATATTTTACTAGATAAACTCGTCCAATTACTATTTAAACCCAGAGCTAAAGATAAAGGTGGACTGTAAAACGTGTTTTTAAATGTTCTTATGTACGTAATAGACACCAATATAATACATACTTTAGGCATAGTGTAAGCCATATTTCTCAGGTGAACGATACAGGATCTCCATGACCCTCTTGTCTTCATCTCTTTAAGAAAGAGTATCACATAGTTTGGATCCTGTTGGGACGCCTATTTACTCGGTGTCACATCTGGACCCAGACTGTTTGCATGTAATCTCAAATTATCAGCCAGTGTGCATAACCATTTCCTTCGTATAAACGCCGCTCCACACATTTGTGATCAGAGAAGACCCCAGATCAGACGGCTCCTGTAGATCTGATTCTACAGTGTTTTCCCAAAGCAAACATTACCTTGAAAAAATTACATTATAAAAAAAGAGCTGATGAATATTTATGATTACCTCTTACATCAATATTGAACAGGTAAAACACGTAACCTAGCGCAGAGACAGGTTGTAAACCCCGTCAACACGTAACCTAGCGCAGAGACAGGTTGGAAACCCCGTCAACACGTAACCTAGCGCAGAGACAGGTTGGAAACCCCGTCAACACGTAACCTAGCGCAGAGACAGGTTGTAAACCCCGTCAACACGTAACCTAGCGCAGAGACAGGTTGTAAACCCCGTCAACACGTAACCTAGCGCAGAGACAGATTGGAAACCCCGTCAACACGTAACCTAGCGCAGAGACAGGTTGGAAACCCCGTCAACACGTAACCTAGCGCAGAGACAGGTTGGAAACCCAGTCAACACGTAACCTAGCGCAGAGACAGGTTGTAAACCCCGTCAACACGTAACCTAGCGCAGAGACAGGTTGTAAACCCCGTCAACACGTAACCTAGCGCAGAGACAGGTTGGAAACCCCGTCAACACGTAACCTAGCGCAGAAACAGGTTGGAAACCCCGTCAACACGTAACCTAGCGCAGAGACAGGTTGGAAACCCTGTCAACACGTAACCTAGCGCAGAGACAGGTTGTAAACCCCGTCAACACGTAACCTAGCGCAGAGACAGGTTGTAAACCCCGTCAACACGTAACCTAGCGCAGAGACAGGTTGGAAACCCCGTCAACACGTAACCTAGCGCAGAGACAGGTTGGAAACCCCGTCAACACGTAACCTAGCGCAGAGACAGGTTGTAAACCACGTCAACACGTAACCTAGCGCAGAGACAGGTTGGAAACCACCGTCAGCCAATGTCGTAGGAAAATGCGTCGAATATTTACACCAGCAGTATGTACATAAACACGTAACCTAGCGCAGGGACAGGTTATAAATTTCGTCAGCCCATATCTACATCAACAGTATACATAAACACGTAACCTAGCGCAGAGAAAGGTTGCAAACCCCGTCAGTCCATATCTACATCAGCAGTATACACAAGCACGTAACCTAGCGCAGAGACAGGTTATAAACTCCGTCAGCCCATACCGTAGGAAAATGCGTCCAATATCTACACCAGCATTATACACAAACACGAAAGCTGCTTACGAATAACAACAGTGCAGTCTTGTATAAAATGTCTTGTTTCCGATGACTGGACCCATTTTCGATACTGTAACCCATGTAAGCCGCCTGCTCTGAGTGAATTTTCTAAATATCATATAAATATCTTATTCAGTCCGTTTTAACCCTTATCCCGCAGACCCCCCCCCCAAAAAAAAACACCAAAACAACAACAAAAAAAACAAAAAAAACAAACAAAAAAAACAAACAAACAAAAAAACCCAACAACAAAACCAACAACAAAGAAAACAAAACAAACAAACAAAAAAACCCAACAAAAAACCCAAACAAACAAACAAACCAAAAAAACACAACCCCCCCAAAAAAAAAATAAAAAAAATAAATAAATTATAAGACATTAACAACAACAACAAACATACAGTTTGCTCAATTTTGGATCTGGTGGAACCATCACTTCTTCCAATTTAGCCAATCGTTTGAGGAACTATAACCAAGTGTCAAACAGCCTTACTCGGTGTCTCATTTGATCCAAGCTGTTTGCAAATGCGACTCAGGTCGCGGTTAGCGGGCTAAGGTTTAAGGTAGCGGGGGCTAAGGTTTAAGGTAGCGGGGGCTAAGGTTTAAGGTAGCGGGGGCTAAAGTTTAAGGTAGCGGGGGCTAAGGTTTAAGGTCTAAGGTTTAAGGTAGCGGGGGCTAAGGTTTAAGGTCTAAGGTTTAAGGTCTAAGGTTAAATGTAGTGGAGGCGGGGGCTAAGGTTTAAGGTAGCGGGGGCTAAGGTTTAAGGTAGCGGGGGCTAAGGTTTAACCCTTTCCCTGTTCTATGTTTATCCCAAATTTCAATAGCTACTGAATATTCATGGACAAAATAGGTTTGGTGAAATATGGAAGGTGGAATATTGTAGCCATTTTAGAAACTAAAGAAACAGATCTATCAAATTCCATTAGCAAACAGAGCAGACCCTGATCAGACGGCTCCTCCAGGAGCCGTCTGATCTGGGTCTACGCAAAAAGCTCCCAAAGGGAGCTTTTTGCACTTCTTGAGTTCTGCATCAAGCGTTCAACTGTTGGTACTTACTAGTTTAAAACTGGCCATATGGTTCCTTTCATATTTAAACTCGTTATAACGGCAACCTCGTTACACCAGCAAAATGTCTGGAAACAAACACCTCCGTTGTAATGAGGGTTCACTGTACCAGTAAGTCCATAAGCAAATAAGAATGGACTCTGATCAGACGGCCCCTACAGGAACTCCTACAGTACAGTAGTCGTCTGATCTGGGTTTACCCTGTTTGCAAAGGGGTTAAAATGTGTATTTAGGGAGTAAAGGGTTAAGAAGGGAAAGCCATAATTGTGCTTTATCTGACGTCACATGACAAGGGTTTAATGTTCAAACCTCATTCTGTGTTATTGAATTGATCAATAAACTATTTCTATGAATGTATCACATGTTATTTTACTACAATTTCCTATAATAGTATAACTATATATTTCAAGTTCTAAAATTTTACTTTTCTGTAGTAAATGCTCCTTTTGGGTAGATTCATTCAAAGAGGTTGGGTCTAAAAATAGCCTATGGCGGAATGGGTTAAATTATTCCATACTGAATGGAGTCTGTATTTTAACACTGATGGGCCATTTTAAAGTTGATAGATCTGATTCTATAGTTTCTGCCATGGCTAGCTTCATGTGTTCATTTGTCATTATAACAAAATTATTCACGATGTCATTATTTCTTAAGTGAAATATTCATGGAGAAAATGGTTAAAAGGTATCCTCTTTGACGGGCCATTTAGTGAACCAATGTTCGAATCTTAAATATTCATTAACACTGTCATTTATGTAAAATTTCTGTCTGCTACAATTTTTGTTTTTCAGTTTTCTTCCATTTTTATTTCTCGAAAAACACAATCACAGCATCAAACAGTTGGGATCTTATGAGGCACCGAATTACTCAGTGTTTCATCTGGATCCAAACTTATTATGATTAATACTACATATGCTTGCCATCTACAGGGTATACCAGCCGTTGGCTCTAATCTGACCAATCAAAAATCAGACTCAACTAAAAAGCTTTATAAGTATGGACCCAGAATACTGAAGAAATATACATACAGTATCACGTTTTGTCCGAATATCGATGACTTGCAGCAATGTACACAATCTTAGTTTGTTTATATGAATCATTATCACATTGTAATATATGTATGTGAAAATGTCCAACTTTAAACCTTTGTACGCTGAATATTCAATAGAGTCCATTCAGTATAATAGAGTATATTGATTATTCTGCGAAAGGATTTTGATTATAAAACAAACGATAGTTCTTCAGTGGAGCTGCTTCCAGTAACATTGATGAAGTCCAGTTGTATCTGAAAGGTAATGACTGTCTTAAAACCATTTAGACAAGTCACAACATATTAACCTTTACCCAGTTCCAAGTCATAAGACAGAGGGTAGCTAACAATATACAATAACAAGGGGTAGCTAACAATGACAAGGGGTAGCTTACAATGACAAGGGGTAGCTAACAAGGACAAGGGGTAGCTAACAATATGTAACAAGGGTTACCTAACAAGATACAGTAACAAGGGGTAGCTAACAAGGACAAGGGGAAGCCAGCAATATACAAGGACAAGGGGAAGCCAGCAAGATACAAGGACAAGGGGGAGCCAGCAAGAGACAAGGACAAGGGGTAGCTTACAAGATACAATGACAAGGGGTGGCCAACAAGATACAAAGACAAGGGACAGCTGACAAAATACAAGGACAAGGTGTAGCTAACAAAATACAAGGACAAGGTGTAGCTAACAATATACAAGGACAAGGGGTAGCTAACAAGATATGAGGGCAAGGGGTAGCTAACAAGATATGAGGACACGGGGTATATAATAAGATACAAGGATAAGGGGTAGCTAACAATATACAAGGACAAGGGGTAGCTAACAAGATATGAGGGCAAGGGGTAGCTAATAAGATACGAGGACAAGGGGTATATAATAAGATACAAGGATAAGGGGTAGATAACAAAATACAAAACAAGGGTTAGCTAACAAGATGCAATACCAAGGATTAGCTAATAAGATGCAATAACAAGGGGTAGGAAACAAGATGCAATAACAAGGGGTAGGAAACAAGATGCAATAACAAGGGGTAGGAAACAAGATGCAATAACAAGGGGTAGGAAACAAGATATAATAACAAGGGGCAGGTAACAAGATATAATAACAAGGGGCAGGTAACAAGATATAATAACAAGGGGCAGGTAACAAGATATAATAACAAGGGGTATGCAACAAGATGCAATAATAAAGGGTAGCTAACAAGATGCAATAACAAGGGGTAGGGAACAATATGCAATAACAAGGGGTAGGAAACAAGATGCAATAACAAGGGGCAGGTAACAAGATATAATAACAAGGGGTATGCAACAAGATGCAATAATACAATAATAAGGGGTAGCTAACAAGATTTAATAACAGGGGTAGGAAACAAGATGCAATAACAAGGGTTAGGTAACAAGATACAATAACAAGGGGTAGCTAAAAACATAAAGGATACAAGAACAATGGGTTGCTAACAAGTTACAAAATCAAGGGTTAGCTTACAAGATACAAGAACAGGGTGCATCTAACATGATACCAATCATTTGACAGGGAGTATCTAACAAGGTACAACATGATAACAGGGGAAGCTAACAAGATACACGAACAAGGGTTTACATGTAGCTAACGAGATACAAAAACAAGGGGTAGCTAACAAGATATAAGAACAGGGTGTAGCTAGCACGATACAAAACAGGATAACAGGTGGTAGCTCAGAAGATATAAGAACAATTGGTCTCTAACAAGATACAAAAACAAGGTGTAGCATACAAGATACAAATTCAGGATGTAGCTAACATGATACAAATCATTAGACAGGGAGTAGCTAACAAGAAATAACAGGAGGAGCTAACAGGATACAAAAACAAGGATCAGCTAACAAGATACAAGAACAAAGAGTAGCTAACAAGAACCAGGAACAAAGAGTAGCTAACAAGAACCAGGAACAATATGTAGCTAACAGGATACAAGAACAGTGGGTAGCTATCAAGATACAAGAATAAGGTAACTGACAAGATGCAAGGGGCAACAGGGGGAATTAACACATTACCCCCTAGTGACGCATTTTTGCGTCTCTATAAAATTCACATTGTGAAACCATTGTGATAAATAGAGCATTTGCTCCTATAGGAGCAAATGCTCAATTTATCACACTGGTTTCAAACTACAAAATTCTAATACTTTCCTTTTCTCTAATTAATGCTCCTTTTCGGTAGATTAATACAAAAAGGTTGGGTCTAAAATAGCCTAGGAGAGAATGAGTTAACAAAATATAATGTATACTATAACATTTCTTTAACGTCAGTTTTATTATAATAAATAACACTAGCACATGTGCCATTTTCCAACTTAACACATGTATCTGAGAGATAATAAATATTAAGAAGCAGAGGTCCTGATAAGATGTGTAAATTAAAACAATTTCAAGAATAACTTCATTTCTCCACCAAACTCTATGTTGTGACCGCTCTTTAGAATCGTCTTTCCAAGACGATTCTGAAACAAATGGTCACAGTATAGGGTTTCGTGGGGAAATGACGATTTTAGTATTTGAGTATAGTAACTGTAGCTCTATGAAGGTAAATGAATGATTAACATAATACAATGTATGTAGCATTATTACATTCATTAGGTCAAATATAATTGGTTTGCATGCACATGTATGCATGATTAAATTTACATGTCTTAAAGATTAAAACATATTAAATCGTTTCAAGCAGACTCTTCTTTCTGACAATGTAGCTAAAACTGTATACGCAAACGCAGAATATTTATGAGTTCAGTTTGTATTCAAAGGGACAACACTCTTATAATGCGCAAGTGTAACCAGAAACATGATTACTTCCCTTATGTAGTATTCACCCGGGAGTCTATTTGTATGTTAATAACATGTCACTAAATGCAAGACGAAAAGACCACGAGCCCATGTCCATTCATTTTTATGTGGTCGTTGTATAACACGACCTTTTTAGTAAAAACATAATTTTCCCGGAGAATACGGCAAAACCGGACGCGTTGTCAGTGGTTACGTCATTTTTTATGTTACATTTACTCTACACGACTTTCACTCATGATATTTTATGAGCAAAGGGCAAAATCTCAACAGAAAACAACAATTCCAAGTCAAAATGTTTCATCTTTCACATTGAAGCGAACAACTATACCGGTTGCATCATGTCTGCACACCTCTATGCCAAAGCCATCGTGTTTGCAGATTTAGAAATGTGAAATTACATTTGACTGTGTGTGGTTTGAATATGGAACAGAATTTCGCGTGGAACAGCTGATAGAGATGGCACGCGTGCTCTGTTCATTATCACGGATTAAATCACGTCTCTCGGTATTCTTTGTTTATATGCCGTAGGTTTAGAGCCGTGTTAGAATATGCTGTAAACAATGGCCCAAACAACAGTCAGATATATAGTCTGTTTCGCTTTCTATGGCACTTTTTAAGGTTTACGTGATAAAAAGAATCTTACATGAGTGTTCATTACAAATCGTTTTGTTTTTTTAAAACTCGTTTACTATAATGAATATTACACTCGCCAAAGCTCGTGTCATACCGGTATTATTATAGTTAACTCGTTTCATAAAAACAATTTGTAACTATGTTTGTTTTTGTCACAAAAACAGATGTCTCCCCCTTCCACCCTCTTTCCAATACACACGTGTAATGTCTGTAACTGCAAAGGTATCAGGGTATACTTTTAAGTCATCATGGACAATAACTCCAAAGTTATCAGGGGAGACAATTCAAAAAGCCCAGGTCAACATTCCTGTGAAGTTTGATGACAAACGAGCCCTAGTGGTTTCAGAGATACGCGTGACACAATGTTTGTCTAAATTTAAGTCGTCAGAGTCAATGACTTCAAATTTATAAGGAGGAGACAATTAAAAAAAACCGGTGCACAACAACACATGCTGGTCAACATTCCTGTGAAGTTTGGTGATTCTATCCCTACTGGTTTCAAAGATACGCATGGCACAAAGTAAAGTTTGTCTGATTTTAAGTCATCAGGGGCAGTAATTCCAATTTTTTTGTAATCATACAAGGGGAAATAACTCAACAATTATCAGGGGTAGACAATTAAAATTCCAAGGTGCACAACAACTCATGCTGGTCAGCATTCCTGTGAAGTTTAGTGACTCTAGCCCTACTGGTTTCAGAGATACACGTGACACAAAGTTTGTCTAAATTAAAGTGTTCATATTAGGGGCAATAACTCAACATTTATCAGAGGGAGACAATTCAACTACCCCAGGTACACAACAATTCATGCTGGTCAACGTTTCTGTGAAGTTTGGTTGCTCTATCCCTAGTGGTTTCAAAGATATGCATGACATAAAGTTTCTCTAATTTAAGTAATCATATCAGGGGAAATAACTCAACAATTATCAGGGGGAGACAATTCGAAACACCCAGGTGTACAACCACTTATGCTGGTCAACATTCCTGTGAAGTTTGATGACTATAGCCCTAGTGGTTTCAGAGATATGCTTGACACTATGTAAAGTTTATCTAAGTTTAAGTCATCAGGGGCAGTAACTCCAAAGTTAACAGGGGAGACAATTGAAAAAATCTTCAAGTTACGCTAGCGTAAGTAGTTTAGTAAAACGCTACCCCGGTGCGCAAGACCTCATGCTAATGAACAATCCTGTGACGTTTGCCGACTCTAGCCCTATTGGTTTCAGAGATACGTGCGACACAAAGTTTGTCTAAATTAAAGTGTTCATATCAGGGGCAATAACTCAACAATTATCAGGGGAGACAATTCAAAATCCCTAGGTGCACAATAACTCATGCTGGTGAATATTCCTGTGAAGATTAGTGTCTCTAGTCCTAGTGGTTTCAGAGATACGCGCGACACAAACATTTTCTGATTTTAAGTCATCAGGGGCAGTAACTCCAAAGTTATCAGGGAAGGCAATTCAAAACACCCAGGTGCACAAGAACTCATGCTGGTCAACATTCCTGTGAAGTTTGGTTTCTCTAGCCCTACTGGTTTCAGTTATACGCGAGACACAAATTTGTGATGGACAGACAGACAGACAACTCTGGCAAAAACAATATGTCTCCCCATAAATGGGGAGACATAATGAACACTCATGTAAGATCCGCTCTAAATACATATTTTTACATTTGTCTGCGAACCCCTATCTTGCTGCTACCAATCAGAATCGTATCTCTGATGCGATTCTGTGGATTTTGATAGATCAACATGCATGTTATCTTATTCTTCTACATGCACTATTTTTCTCATGGGTTGTAGATACGCGGGGGTATTGGAGGAGCAGCGACAGACTTGTTTTCACAGTTAATCACAAGGGTGACACAACCATTGATGCAGAACGGATTGAGCGATGTCGGAACTATTTCAATATCTCCTGTATCTAGATTTGCTACAATGTTTTTCTCGTGGCTGGTTTCAAAGACCCCGTCATCTGTAGCTTGATCGGTGTCCTCATCTACTAGGTTTGTAGTATCTCCACAGAATATCTTCATGTGATTGTCCCTTATAGCTATCCCAAAATGCTGCACCGTTGCCAGCTCGGGAATAGTTGCCACTAAGTGGAGCTTCATTTCCGGCGTTTCGAATCGGAACACCTCGCCATTTGTGGTGAGAATATAGACTGTGTCCCGTCTTATTAGGGACTGTGAAAATGGGCTCGGGGATGGAAGATCGCAAATTATTGTTGCAGACTTGGAGTTCAGATCGTACTCCTGAATTACCTGAAGTGGCTGACTGTCATCCGTCAGTCCTCCAACAATGTAGATTTTCTCATTTAGGCACACCGAGGACGCATGTGTCACTGGCGAGACGACTTCCCCATGCGTGTGCCACGTGTTCTGCTTTATGCAATACTCTAACACTTCCCAGCTTAGCCGTGTGCCTGAGACACCACTGACAGCGTACAGTTGGCCGTCAGTTGCCACCATTGTATGGTGTGCTAGCGGTTTGGGAAGAATACCTTTCACTTTACGCCAGGACATGGTGGTACCTGAAAATTGGTACAGGTTGTGTTTATATGCTTGTTCGTTTCCACCTGATACGTATACTGAATCACTATATACACAACATGCAAATCCGCTGGCAGGGCCGTCTACTAGTATATCTTTCGTCCAAGCTCCGTCTGATGAACGAAACATCTTCAATATGGTGCATTCTGTTTCAATGCTTTCTCCAAACAAAACGTCCACTTGTACTTTGTTTGTGCTTCTACGATAGTTCAGCTCTAGAAATCCATGGATGCTGGGATGATGCCTATAGCGGACGGCGTCACATGCCAGACTGGTAGCCTTGTTATTTCCTCGCACGATGGAGTCGAAGGCAATCGTCTCAGTTAGGTATTGGAAGCTTACATCAGTAAGAGAGCAGTGCTGCATCAGCGAGTAAATGGAATCTTGCCGATTTTCTTTGTCGAACTTGACCCAGTTCGAAATAGCATACCACATGTTTTCTTCGCGCTCCACTTTAAGCTTTTCGTCAGAAATAATACTTAAGAAGTCTTCAAAGGTGCATGCCTGCAGCGCATTGTCTTTAACAACCATGTCGAAATGTGACAGAATGAACTCCCAAGCGATTTTGTAGAGGTCTTTCATCTCTTCTTCCTTTCCAATGACCATTCTTTCTACGCAGTTTTTTGTTGAAATTGTTGTTTCGAAGTGTAACATCAGACCCTCAGTTATGCACTGCATTTGAAGCATATCCGCGACACGAAATAGTTCGATCGCTTCTTCATCTGTGAGGTCTATTAAAGGATCTTCAAGAGAGTTCTGGGCATAAAGTAGGTCCAAAATCAGTTCGAAACAGTCAGGGTTGACGTTATCAAGTACGGCCTCGTTTTTGGTGGCCTCTTTCATGCCGGATGTGAACATAGCCTTGAAATAATCAGAAACAGAAGCAAGAATCACCTTGTGACATCGGAATGTTTTGTCCTGTACTTGAATAGTAAAATCTGTGCACGTATCTTCCTGTCTCAGTGTTGCTAAACCTCTACAGATCGCTATGGCGACATGCGACACGCTGTGCTCGTACAAACAACACCACGCGCTTGCCATCTGGAAAACAATAAAAAAAGAAAAGAAAAAAGGCATCTGTTGAGGTTTTGCACGGTTTGACACTCACCAAGTCCTATTCTATTTTGTTGATTGGTGCGACAAATAGTTTTAAAAAAAACCTGACCTGATCTGACACTGCGTATCATCTCATTGTATAGAGTCCTAACATTTAGTATTCATATGATGTGTCTCATATATATTATCAGATACTGTGTTTTCATCGCTTATCCCACTCTAAATTTAGTAGAAAATAATTAAGATACTTTAGGGCAGGTGACTGCTTAATGCAGAGTGAAAATCAGACAAAGCTCCTAGTGGAGCTTTCTGCATGGCTTTCACCCTGTATTAAGCTATCACCTAGCTGCCAATATTAATACTACATTTAACGCCCGGTTTAGAGATGTTTTACTGTATTGAGACTCACGTATATTATATGGAGATACTCGCGTATGGTATATGGCGAGTCTCACGTATGTTATATGGTGAGACTCACATATATTATATGGAGAGACTCACGTATGGTATATGGCGAGTCTCACGTATGTTATATGGTTTTACTCGCGTATATTATATGGTGAGACTCACGTATGGTATATGGCGAGTCTCACGTATGTTACATGTATATGGTGAGGCTCACGTATATTATATGGTGAGACTCACGTATGGTATATGGCGAGTCTCACGTATGTTATATGGTGAGACTCACTTATGTTATATGGTGATACTCACGTATGTTATATGGTGAGACTCACGTGTGTTATATGTTAAGAGTCACGTATGTTGTAAAGTAAGACTAATGTATGTTATATGGTGAGACTCGTGTATGTTATATAGTAAGACTCACGTATGTTATATGGTGAGATTCACTTATGATATATGGTGATACTCACTTATGTTATATGGTGAGACTCACGTGTGTTATATGGTGAGACTCACGTATGTTATATGGGTAAGACTTGTGTATATTATGTGGTAAGACTCACGCATATTATATGGTAGGACTCACGCATGTTATATGGTAAGACTAATGTATGTTATATGGTGAGACTCATGTATGTTATATAGTAAGACTCACGTATGTTATATGGTAAGACTTGTGTATATTATGTGGTAAGACTCACGCATATTATATGGTAGGACTCACGCATGTTATATGATAAGGCTCACGTATGTTATATGGTTAGACTCACGTGTGTTATATGGCGAGACTCACGTGTGTTATATGGTAAGACTTATGTATGTTATGTGGTAAGACTCGCGCATATTTTATGGTAGGGCTCACGCATGTTATATGATAAGGCTCACGTATGTTATATGGTGAGACTCACGTATATACACACTGTTATATTTATTCAGTCTGCTTAACACTTTACTCAATGAATATTAATGTAAGATACAATAACACCATGAATATTCACCTTTAGCCTGCTGAGAAAATTATTTTTGCAGAATGTTTTCACCTACTACATTTTCAAAATTCAATCTATAATAAACGCGTCTACCTAAATGTAATCAGGATGTCAAACAGCATGGATCCGGATGAGACGCCGAGTTACTCGGTGTCTCATCTGGATCCAAACTGTTTGCAAATGTATACACCCATCTGCCCATAGCAGGCTAATGGTTGCTTAGATTATTTTTATTAGTTTAAACATATTTTATTTCCAAATTTTTACAGGAAAAGGGGTTGGGCCACAAGTTCTACCAACATAGAGTCGGCCCTTCCCCTACAGTTTCACAAATAATACAAATACTGTTAAAGAGAGAGAGAAAGAGAGAGAGAGAGAGAGAGGAGAGAAAAAGAGACAGAAAAAGAGAGAGAGGTATAGAGAGACAGGTAGAGGTTGCTGTTTTCAGGTATCTCCACACACTCTTGTTAAGAAGAATCAAGACATAAATGAAAAAACAGTGCTAAATTATCAATCGGTGCATCTCTTTCAAATAGAGTATTGGAACCTATTCTCGTATATACAGCAAACGTATTGTAAAACGGCCTCTCAAAACAATGTCTGAACTAAAATCTTGGTTAGTGGTTAGTGGTTACAGATTAATGACTAATGTAGATTAATGATTAATGTAGAGTGAAAGTAATGCAGACAACTCCTAGAGGGGTTTTATACCTTACTTTCACCCGCGTCATTTTTTCATATAGATATGGTTCAATGGTTCTTTATTTAGTGGCCGCTGAACAAAGGCTCAACTGTATTTAACATACACATACATAGATGAGCAACTAGTGGAATATCTAAGATGGGTAACCTCATACATTTTGGGATAATAACGTTTCAGATATGCCCCTCTTAGACCCTGGCCTCGTTCAATAAGGTTTTATACTGCACCAGGGTTCCAGATAAGAGGGAGTAAGTCGAACAAATCTAACTTTTTCTCGCAGATTTCAGCACCACTACCTATGGTGCCACTACACATCAGAATCGTCTATTCGAGACGATACTAATGAGCAGTGATATCACAGCATGTAGTGCATAAATAAAATTGTAGTGTTTGAAATACTCTAACCATCTTGAACCCCATTCAGCATATGAGTTAGACAACAATAACTCTAGGACGAACTACATATATATTAAGCTCTACTACAGAAACAAAAACAAACCAAAAAGAGGGGAAATACGATCAAGTGTTAAAACGTTTGGTTTCTTTTATAAAAGTTTGAACAGCCCCAAAAATCAAGCAGTTTTGTTCAAACGTTAGGTTCTCACTTCCATAGAGGAGAATGCTGCAATTAATCGGATGACACGGTCTTGTGGTCTGAAGTAGGGTATGTCGTACATTTATATAATTGGGACATTTAAAAAAGTAATGATCAACGTTTTCAATAACATTTTCACAAGAACAGTACCTGTCTTGTTTTAAAATATTATTTTTATCATGGCATATGCACATAAGAATGTTTTTTTTTACAAAAACTGCAGAGTCAAATGTGATAAGTAAACAGGACAACAGATTGAGATCAGCCGGCTCCTTGTTAAAATACTTAAATCCTGACAAGATTAACCCATTTGCTCCCAGTGGATTCTTCCATGTTTATATATTGGATCAGTCCAATTTTTTTTTATCTAAGGGGTACCTGGCATAAATTTTCAATTTCGTTTTGTTTTATATTGAAATTCCTATCAGCTAACAGTGTAGACTCTGATCAGACGCCGCATAATGCGGCGTCTGATCAGAGTCTACACTGTTTGCCTACGTCCCATATATGGGATCGTGGGAGCAAGTGGGCTAATTTACTTAGAATATTTCCAAGATTTCAACTTTTTTGATACCCGATTACTCACAAGTTAATTCACAAACTCCTGCTTGCTTAATTAAATACAGAAAACGAAGGATACAAACATACATCGCGGTTTATTTGTAGCCCAGATATGGAAACTCACTTTTTTTGTTTTTTCATTCATATCGATAATTTAACTGTTGACGTATCTGTTTTCCCCAGTATTTTCATAATTGCCCTATTAATAAATCCCCCCACACACACACACACTTCAGACATAGATAATTCGTTCTGGTCTGACAGAGTAAATGTTAACCATTACTTTTTGAATATTCATGTAAGAAATAATGAAATCATGAATATTAATTACATTATACAGTTAAACTTCGATAAGTCGAACTTCAAGAGACCATACAAATTTGTTCGAGATAACAGATGTTCGAGTCATCCGATTTCTCATCTGAACGATTTATCAAGACCACAGCTTAATACAGGTCTAATGTAATGCTGAAAGCTCCTGTAGGAGCTTTCAGCATTACTTTAGACCTGTATTAAGCTGTCCAATGTGTTTCTAGATATCTGTAGCGATACATTTTAGAGCAATTCTGTAGTGTTAGTTTTGGAAGGACTGGACTTTTTGTTCGAGTTATCCTGAAAATCGAGTTATCCGAGTTCGAGATATCGAAGTTCAGCTGTATTTTACGATTGGATATGAACCCATGATAATTTGATTCAGGCAGAATCTGTAGAATCATATCTATATTATACTATATTATACCATAAGCAAACAGAACAAACCATGAACAGACGGCTCCTACGAAATCCGTCTAATCTGAATGCCCTTTTTTTCTCAAAAAACTGATCTGTTTTCAAAAACCGTGACATAACACATGAAGCATTATGTTACCAGTCAGCAGTTTCAATATGATGAAATATTAGACTTTCAGGTTAGAAATACTGTATAAGGTAGTTTTTGTTTTCATTTCTTCCTGTTACTGCAAAATCCCTCTAAAATTATTACGAAATACAAGTCTAATTTTGGGAAACCTCTGGGGTCTTCGTGGAAACTTAACGCAAGACCATAGTTATACAAAACGCCACAATAGGAGCTTTTTGCATTACTTTTGCCCTGTGTTGAGCAACCAAGTGTTTATTAGGTATTTAATATTCCTAAGTGGTTGCTACACGTACTCTTTCGTGTTTTGCTTTTATATTTTCCTGTATACTATGCATGCTTCATTTAAATCTGTTTTTTAAAAATGCAATACGCTTTAAACCTTTACTCTACAAGCGCGCCTTTCTAAGAATTTGCAGATTGAGTAGATCCAGATCATATGGATCCTCTATAGGAGCCGTCTGATATGGATCTGTTCTATTTTCTTACTACATAATATAAACCTGGCTCTACAGTTCTGCAACAAGCAATACATTTCTCGCTCATATACCATTATATACTATAGCAACAAATACATTTTCATGCAGTTAATATTTCTTACATGGATATTCATGGAGTAAATGGTTAAATCTTTCCGTCATGGATATTCATGGAGTAAATGGTTAAATCTTTTTTCTTTTTTTTTCCGTCATGGATATTCATGGAGTAAATGGTTAATTTTTTTTTTTTTTAATTTTTTTTTCCGTCATGGATATTCATGGAGTAAATGGTTAAATCATGGATATTCATGGAGTAAATGGTTAAATCTTTTTTTTTTTTTTTTTTTTTTTTCCGTCATGGATATTCATGGAGTAAATGGTTAAATCTTTTTTTTTTTCCGTCATGGATATTCATGGAGTAAATGGTTAAATCTTTCCGTCATGGATATTCACGGAGTAAATAGTTAAATCTTTCCGTCATGGATATTCACGCAAGGATTTGAAAAAATGCATACGAGTTCTTAAAACACATGGCTACTTAACCCTTTACCTTATAGAAGCGTGTTTTCACGCATTTGCAAACAGAGTAGACCCAGATCAGACGGCTCCTAGAGGAGCCGTCTGATCAGGGTCTGCTCTGTTTGCTAATAGAATTTGATAGATAAGTTTCTTTACTTTTTAAAATGGCTACAATGTTCCACCTTCCATATTTCTTTACACCTATTTTGTTCATGAATATTCAGTAGGTATTGACATTTGACCTGAATACAGAACAGGGAAAGGGTTAAAATACGAAAGAAGTTATATAGAAAGGTAATACATGTATGTGAGTTGTCTGTAGAAATTCCATTCTGCATTTAGGTATTCTCTGCTTAAACCTTTACTACGTGGATATTCATGTAAGAAATAATGCCTTATGAATATTAATTAGCTGTAGTGCATTACATTAACTGATTGTTATAGCTGTATTTGTTTTGCAGTGACAGAAACCGTCAACTCATGCAGATGTATATTACATGTATTTCAGAAGCAAACAAGACATCCTAGTTACATGATTCTTACAAGATCCGTCTGAACCGGGTCTACTCTGTCTGCAATGCATCTATTCGAGGTACAGGGATTAAGACCAAAAATAAACGTCTTTTTGTGGTCATTGTACGGAAGTTTAAATGTATTGTATAAATAGTTTCCAGCTTCAGAAACCGATGATTGTTGACCCATTCTCTCATATTGACGATTCTGTAAAAATCACTTTTTGAAACCATTGTGATAAATAGAGCATTTGCTCCTATAGGAGTAAATGCTCTATTTATCACAATGGTTTCAAACTACAAAATTACGAAATTTCCTTTTCTCTAGTTAATGTTCCTTTTCGGTAGATTTATTCAAAGAGGTTGTATCTAAAACTAGCCTATGAGGTAATTGGTTAAGCAGATAACACGTTCCTATTGAATATCCATGTAGGAAGTAATAACACCATTAATATTAGATTAATTTATATAAATGAAATATGAACACAGGACATTTTGGCTCAGGCAGAAATTGCAGAATCAGAATTATATCATACCGACGCATACAGAGCAGATCTTGATCAGACGGCACATACACGAGTTATCTGATCATGGTCAACTCTGTTTGCAAAACGCCAAAAGGCCTTTCAGTTAGGGAGGGGTTATATAAGTTTGATTATGATTGAACCAGTCTATAAGACAAGTATTAGTTTTATGCACGGCGAACGTTTGATGCATACAGTAAAACCCCTCTAATGCGACCACCAAAAAGGGGCGTAATTCTGGGTGGAAGAGACAGGTGGTAGCTTAATGCAGGACGAAAGTTATGCAGAAAGCTTCTATAGGAGCTTTCTGCATTACTTTCGTCCTGCATTAAGCAGCCACCTGCTTATAAATACATCTAAGTTTATTCATTAAGTGGTGGTATTACAGGGACCCTAATTTATTTAGCTGATGTCTGGTTTTTTACTTCCGCGTGAGCTGTACATACTCCGTACCTGAATATATTAAACCTTCGCTTGCTATTCGCGTCAATATACCTACCTGTAAATAGTGAAGACCCAGATGAGACAGCTCCTGCAAGAGCTGTCTCATCAGGGTCTGCACTATTTACAAGTTGATTGTGCAACCAGTGCACTCCACATCAGTGATTGCATAGCGAAATACTTGTACACAGTGAAGATATATGTAATTATACAACAGGACATGGGTAAAGAAGGAGAAATGTATTTTAAAATTCAGCAAGAGAAGGGTTAAACCTAATCCCGCTGTAAACAAGATGTATGTCCAAACTTTAACAAGGTGTAATTTTATTAAATTCAAATCCGTTCAAGCTGTTAACTATTAAACTATTTATACTATTAACCCATTCCCTCATAATGACGCCTTTAGACAACTCTGACCCATTCCCTCATATTGACGCCTTTAGACACTTCTGACCCATTCCCTCATACTGACGCCTTTAGACAACTCTGACCCATTCCCTCATATTGAGACCTTTAGACACCTCTGACCCATTCCCTCATATTGACGCATTTAGACACCTCTGAAAAAGTCACGTTTTGAAACCATCGATCGAATTAGTGGTACACTATTTACATAAGATAGATATGAATGAATTCAAGCAGATATGTTAGACTAATATTGTATGCATACAGACCTGTATATTCTTAACCAATAAAATAGAGTATCTAAGGTGGTTGATAAAATGGGTATCGATCTATCAAAATATCTTATTTTTCGTCCAATCCCAGTGGTCTAAATTCCCGTCTTGCTACTCATTAGAAATATCTCGGGGCATTCTAATGAGCAACAACAATTTAGGGTATGGCGGAGAAATGCTAAAAACAGTTCTCCTTTTCAAACAATGTAGACCGGGATCATAAAGCTCCTGTAGGAACAGTCTGATCAGGGTCTACTCTGTTTGCTTATCAAAGCATACTACCGTATAATCCCTCTAATGCGACCACTTAATGAATAAACTTGGTTGTCTTTATAAGCAGGTGGTTGTTTATTGCAGGGCAAAAGTAATACAGAAAGCTCCTCGAGGAGCTTTCTGTATTACTTTTGTCCTGCATTAAGCTACCACCTGCATCTAACACCCGGAATTATACCTATTTTATGTGATCGCGTTAGCTTGATTTTACATGTACATGTATATTTAACTACAGTTTTCACCAATATTGAATAGTCCTGTCTACATATGCCATTGTAAAAAAAATCATTTAATAAGTATTCATGATCTCATTATTTCTTATATAATATGAATATGAAATAGGGAAATGGTTAATTAGATTACCGTTCTTAAGAATAACTCTAGTATCGTTATACAGATCTACAAATATAGTACGAAGATATTGTTACTTCTTACCTTATTACGGCTGGCCAATGTTCTCTTCGTTACCTTGGTCATACAATCTGCGTTGTTTTGAAGTAGGAAACTGCGCACACCAACAAGGAAGTTTTGATTCAAGGAACAGATTAGTAGTTTATATGGAATCTATTTATAGATACACCGGAATGTAGCCATCGAAATATCGGTATCCTTAAAACAGATATCTCTATAACGGCCACTAAATTGTGTTAATTGGTTGATATTTAGGACAGGTGGCTGCTTAAAGCAAGGTGAAAGTAAAACAGAACGCTCCTATAGGAGCGTTCTGTTTTACTTTCACCTTGCTTTAAGCTGCTACCTGCCTTTAATACAAACTACTTGTTGTAATTTAGTGGCCGTTATAGAGAGGTTTTACTGTATTTAAATGTCGTCTGGTAAAATTTCGTATGCTTACTTATATGATAATAATTTCAAAGTTCATTTTTAGTCTCAACTTAATTCAAACTGCTTCCTGCATGGGAACTTATGCATTAGGGAGTTTTACGAATAGAGCAATATCGTACGTAGCTAGAGTTGCATTAAAGCTTTACTCCATAAATACGCCTCTCTGTGCCTTTGCAAACGAAGTAGATCCAGATTAGAGGTTCCTATTGGAACCGTCTGATCAGGGTCTGCCCTGTTTGCTATGCAACAATATAGATATGAGTCTACAGTATCTGCTATGAACAATATTCCCGTGTCAATGTGCTATTAACACACAAATAATCTAATTAATATTCATGATTTCATGATTTCTTACTTGATAATTCAAGTAGTAAAAGGTTTACCCATTATCTCATAAATATTCATATAAGAAATAAGGACTGAATGGATAAATATTAGTTACATTGTTATAATGGTATGCGATTACTTAATGACAATGAAAGAACAGATGAATGTATATACATTAAAACCTCTCTATAACGACCACTAAATTGTGTTAATTAGTTGGTATTTAGGGCAGGTGGCTGCTTAAAGCAAGGCGAAAGTAAAACAGAACGCTCCTACAGGAGCGTTCTGTTTTACTTTCACATTGCTTTAAGCAGCCACCTGCCTTTAACACCAAATACTTAATCAATGTAATTTAGTGGCCGTTATAGAGAGGTTTTACTGTACATGTATAGTGTATACATGTATACACACAATAGAATAGATCAGACAACCAGATTCGAGTGTGTATGTTATGCTATTTGCCAACAATTGTTTGAAGTCTACACCCACTTACTGCATATCTACTATGAATGCCTTATCAACCGTATTACATGTAATATATATCGTCTTGATGTAATATTTATTATACAGATGCATTTTTGTATAAAAGGTAATAAGTGTTTATTTTCGTTCAGAAGCGTGTCATATTTGGATAATTTCCCCATCCAAATGACAAGCTTATCATCTTTTGGATGGTGTTATGCATGCTGTTCAAATGTGAAGCAGCGGGTCTCATTAGGTCTACAATAAATACATCAACACTTTCCCTGTTCTATGTTTATTCCTATTGAATATTCATAGACAAAATAGTTATAATGAAATATGGAAGACGGAACAGTGTAGCCATTTTAGAAATTGAAGAAATAGATCTATAATTTAATAGCAAACAGAGCAGACGCTTATTAGACGGCTCCTATATGGGAGCCGTCTGATCTGTGTCAACTCTGTTTGCAGATGCGTGAGAACACGTTTATGTGAGAGAACTTGTTAAAATGTAAATTTCTCCCATCCATAAGATAAGCCTTATGTTTCGCTTCGACAAGCTTGTCACTTTTACTGGGTGAAAAATCCAATTTTCACCACATATGACATGTACATATCACAAAAACGGTTTCTGTATAGTTATATCATGCTCATATTTAGTATAAATCAATCAGCATCAAATTATGTATATATATATATAATGAAAATAATGTTTACAGTCCATTTTCCTTCAGTTTACATTTGTGTATACAGTCGAACCTCTCTAAACCGGAATTCTAGTAGATTTTAGGTACTTTTATGCAGGTGGCTGCTTAGCGCAGGGCGAAAGCCATGCAGAAACCTCCTCTAGAACTTTCGCCCTGCATTAAGCTGCCACCTGTTTCCAAGACCGATATTTATACTAAATTGAACATCCGGTTTAGAGAGGTTTTGCTGTATTCAGCTAAATAATAACGCTATCTGCATACTGTTAAATACTTGCTAATATGTAACCCTTTCCTTCATATGAAACAGAGTAGACCCAGATCAAATGGCTTTTTGTAGGGGTATGGCTTGACAGGAAGAGAGAAATCTATTGGTTACCAAGAAGTTATAGACGTATTTAAAGACAAGACCCTCTTACACCTTGTAAATATTACTGTGACAATAATCCAGAGCGATAATAGCCCGATCACCATTTGAACTGAACATACAATGATACATGATATTCATTCCGTGAAGAAGGAAATGAGCCAGTGGATATTACAGTAAAACCCCTCTAATGTGACCAGCAAAAATGGGCAAAATTCACAGTGGCAAAGGCATATGGTAGTTTAATGCAGGCCGAAAGTTAAGCAGAAAGCTCCTATAGGATCTTTCTGCATAACTTTCGCCCTACATTAAGCAACCACCTGCTTATACAGTCAATAATGTTTATTCAATAAGTGGTCGCATTAGAGGGGTTTTATTGTAAATTGTTAAAAATCGCACAAGGGAGGTGCTAAACAAATCACACAGTAAATTGTTACTTATTTCATTGGGTCAAGATGCTTTTCCTAAAAGGAGACTTTCTAAAATAGTCTTGACTTGATTTCATCAACAATATAGACCCTATTGACCCGGCATGATTTAAGTAACGAAGCCATTTTCTTCTAACAGAAGTATTTCAACAGTATAAATTTTATATTACATGTACATGTATTTAGAAGGTGAGCTGTATTAGCCTCACCTCTTACAATGGTGTCATTGTTTTCCAAATCAAATATTGAAGGTTTATTGTGTTTATTTTTGATATTTGATGGGTCTCCATCAGTCACGCGAAGAAAGGTTATCAGATGTAAGTTTGGTATTCTGTAGTAGTTCTTTTTCGCGCTACGAATGAGACAAATCGTCTTTGTGTAGTTTCTTAACTTCATCACAATGACTCTTCTTATTTGTTTTCTTTGTCCATTTTATGCTCCTTTCCTTGATCATTTTTACGCATAATAACAAAAATCTTATCCAAGTTCAATAATTTTATGACTTGTATGGAGCGCAAATCAATGTAGTTAACGCAAACGCGTATACAAACACATAACTGTGCTTGTCTCAAGGTTAATATAACCACCACGTGTTTATTTTTATCACATAATCTGTGGCGTGGGAGCCATAAACCGCGGAAATGCAATAGTGCATTTTTTTTTCATTTAACCCATTCCCTCATAATGACGACTTTTGACGCCTCTGCAACAGTCACCTGTTGAAACCATTGTGATAAATAGAGCATTTGCTCCTATAGGAGCAAATGCTCTATTTACCACAATAATTTCAAACTACAAAATTCTAAAATTTTCCTTTTCTCTAGTTAATGCTCCTTTTCGGTAGATTTGTTCAAAGTGGTTGGATCTAAAAATAGCCTATGAGTTAATGGGTTAACTAAGTAGTGTGAATCCCGCCGATAATGAATCTTAAACAGAATACATGACGTCATTGAAACGTTAGCCAATCGCAGCCATGTGTAAGCAATGGTCGAAACAGTCCCAGCTATACCCGTCTCACCTCGCACATTGTAACTGTTATGTGATAAAAATAATCTTACATTCGTGTTCATTACAAATTGTTTCTATGAAACAGCATGTAATGAACATTCATATAAGATCCTCTGTATATCCAACATGTGTGTAATTATAGACTGGTACACAACTTATTTTTCCTGCGTCCTTCAGTACAGTAGTAAACTTTCGATAACCATTCCTAGTTGGCACGGAATTTCTACCCCTTTGTTTAAATATCGAAATTGGGCGAATCAGTTATACAGTAAAACCTCTCTATAACGGCCACTAAATTGTGTTAATTATTTGGCATTTAAAGCAGGTGACCGCTTAAAGCAAGGTGACAGTAAAACAGAACACTCCTATAGGAGCGTTCTGTTTTACTTTCACCTTGCTTTAAGCAACCACCTGCATTTAACACAAAATACTTGATCTAATTCGGTGGCCGTTATAGAGAGGTTTTACTGTACGTGATAAAAAATCTGACTCGGTGTCATTTGAGAAAAAACTTTTCTTAAACTCGTCCAGAAAAAAAGTTCAAAGGTTCTCTTAATAACTTTTTTGTGGACTCGTTTAAGAAAAGTTTATATCTAATGACAACTCGTGACATATCCTATATATCCCTCATATCTAGCTTTCTGTTTAAGTCCGAAGGAAGTCGGAACATGGAGGTCGTCAACATAAATAATCGTTTAGCGACGTTTCCGAAAATGACATTGTCGCACTCTATTGCAGAAGGTGGTAACTTCGTGTAGAACAATAGAAAGCTCTCATAGGAAACTTGTTACGTTTGTCCTGCATTATGCAGCCACTTATTTTCATCATGATATTCATCAAATAGTTGTTTTATAAAAAATTTATTCTAAAATAGACCATACTTAACCGAATAAAAAACGAACATTATCCCATAGTGACGCATTTTTGCGCATCTATAAAATTCACACTGTGAAACCATTGTGATAAATAGAGCATTTGCTCCTGTAGGAGCAAATGCTCTATTTATCACAATGGTTTCAAACTACAAAATTTTAAAATTTTCCTTTTCTCTAGTATATGCTCCTTTTCGGTAAATTAATTAATTAAGGTTGGGTCTTAAAATAGCCTATGAGGTAATGGTTAACCATTAAAGGTGGAGTATTCTTGTTTTGTCTGCAATGTTTCAATGAGATGGTTATCTACCATTGTTACCTATTTATTACCATGTCCATGCTTGCAATTAACCCATTTGCTCCCAGTGGATTCTTCCATGCTTATACATTGGACTAGTCCATTTTTTATCTAAGGGATGCCTGGTCTAAACTTTCATGTTTGTTTTGTTTTATATTGAAATTCATGTCAGCAAACAGCGTAGACTCTGATCAGACGCCGCATTATGCGGCATCTTATCAGAGTCTACACTGTTTTCCTACATCCCATATTGTGGGAGCAAATTTACATTGTACATGCGCCGCGCGTTTTTATCTACAAATTATTATTTGACTTGGTTTCGTGCTTTTATCATGTTTTTCTTCATTTTGCACTTAAACTCTTGGTCAGATCAGAGCAAATACTATTCATGAGGAGAGACCGGTCTACCTGGCGGCTGATCTTGATCCACACATATTGCTAGTGCTACTGTTTCATATTCAGCCAGATATTTAAATTCTTTAACACTTAACCTTTCAATCCATGAATATTCATGTAAGAAATTATGACATAATGAATATTAATTAGATGATTTTCACAATGGTATAATTATGTAAACGGGAAAAATCGTCTATGGCAAAAGGCCTTGGATCATATCTATATTATTCTAGAGGCAAACAGAGCAGGCCCTGATCAGACAGCTCCTATGAGAGACGTCTGATCTGGGTCTACTCTCATTGCAAAGGCGTAAAAAATACATCTGCATATTTGTATGTACTAAACAGTATACTTATAACCCTTTCCTCCATAAATACACCTTTCTACGCCCCTGTAATAACTACTTCTTGAAATCATTGTGATAAATAGAGCATTTGCTCCTATAGGAGCAAATGCTCTATTTATCACAATGGTTTCAAACTACAAAACTCTAAAATTTTACTTTTGTTTAGTAAATGCTCCTTTTGGGTAGATTAATTCAAAGAGGTTGGGTCTAATAATAGCCTATGGAGGAAAGGGTTAATTGACCATTTGAACACCAAGTAACCTTTATCATTAATAAATGTCGTCTGCTTCAAGTCTCAATATATTTGTCTGTACTGTTTATCAGTTTTACTTGATATATACAGTGAAACCCCTCTAATGCGACCACCTAAAAGAGGTATAATTCTGGGTGGTAGAGGCAGGTGGTAGCTTAATGCATGACAAAAGTAATGCAGAAAGCTCCTAGAGGAGCTTTCTGTATTACCTTTGTCATGCATTAAGCAACCACCTGGTTATAAAGACACCCATGTGTATTCATTAAGTGGTCGCATTAGAGGCGTTCTACTGTATACCGTTTAACGCTTTGCAAACAGAATAAACCCAGATCAGACGGCTTATAAAATAGTATAGATTTGATTCTACAGTTTGTGCCATGGCTGCCATGACTTTAAATTCCCGTGTTCATATGACATATACAAACCTCATGTAAGTCATATACATCCGACGTCTCAACTTGATGAGCAACAGCGAGTCATGTCGCGGGAGAAGAGTTTACACAATTTTTAGTCAATATAACATTAACTCCCATATTTTATTAGATAAACTCGTCCAATTAATATTTAAACCCAGAGCTAAAGATAAAGGTGGGCTGTAAAACGTGATTTTAAATGTTCTTATGTACATACTAGACACCAATATAATACATACTTTAGGCATACTTTAGGCATATTGTAAGCCATATTTCTCAGGTGAAGGATACAGGACCTCAATGACTCTCTTGTCTTCATCTCTTTAAGAAAGAGTATTACATAGTTTGGATCCTGTTGGGACGCCAATGTACTCGTCGTCACATCTGGACCCAGACTGTTTGCAGGTAATCTCAAATTATCAGCCAGTGTGCATAACCATTTCCTTCGTATAAACGCCGCTCCACACATTTGTGATCAGAGAAGACCCCAGATCAGACGGCTCCTGTGGATCTGATTCTACAGTGTTTTCCCAAAGCAAACATTACCTTGAAAAAATTACATTACAAAAAAAGAGCTGATGAATATTTATGATTATCTCTTACATCAATATTGAACAGGTAAAACACGTAACCTAGCGCAGAGACAGGTTGGAACCCCCGTCAATACGTAACTCAATCATTCAATCTGTAGGAAAATGCGTCCAATATCTACACCAGCATTACATGTATACACAAACACGAAAGCTGCTTACGAATAACAACAGGGCAGACTTGTATAAAATGTCTTGTTTCCGATGACTGGACCCATTTTCGATACTGTAACCCATGTACGCCGCCTGCTCTGATTGAGCTTTCTAAATATCATACATATATCTTATTCAGTCCGTTTTAACCCTTATCCCGCATACCCCCCCCCCCCCCAAAAAAAAACAACCAAAAAAAAAACCCAAAAAACCCCCCCAACAAAAAAACAAAAAAAACAAACAAACAACAACAACAAAAAACACCCCCCCCAAAAAAAACAAAACAAACAACAACAACAAAAAAACCCCAACAACAACAAACAAACCAATCAACAACAACAAACAAACAAACAACAAAAACCAGTACAAAAAACCCCAAACAAAACTAAAAAAAACAACAAACAAACAAACAACAAAACAAAAAACAAAAAACCTAAGACATTGACAACAATAACAAACAGTTTGCTCAAGTTTGGATCTGGTGGAACCATCACTTCTTCCAATTTGGCCAATCGTTTGAGAATCTACTAACCAAGTGGCACGGCCCAAACTTTTGAAAAGCTACTGACCAAGTGTCAAACAGCCTTACTCGGTGTCTCATTTGGATCCAAGCAGTTTGCAAATGCGACGCAGGTCGCGGTTAGCGGGCTAAGGTTTAAGAAGGTAGCGGGGGCTAAGGTTTAAGGTCTAAGGTTTAAGGTAGCGGAGGCTAAGCTTTAAGGTTTAAGGTTTAAGGTAGTGGAGGCGGGGCTAAGGTTTAAGGTCTAAGGTTTAAGGTAGCGGAGGCTAAGGTTTAAGGTCTAAGGTTTAAGGTAGTGGAGGCGGGGGCTAAGGTTTAAGGTATCATTTGTCGAGCAAAGCAGCCATCTAATCTGGGTCTACACTGCCAATGTGTCTTTTTAGAGACTCCAGAAATAAGTGGGTTAACCCTTTCAATGCGGGAAACGAGTGTACTGAAATCTGCAAGCAATGTAGACCCAGATCAGATGGCTTCTATAGAGGAACCCTCTAATCTTGGTTGCCCTGTTTGTGATTCAAAATTCTCTTGCATATCACAAACTGTCTTTTTAAAAATGAATCCCTTAATCAGGCAGTGCTGCACTCTCGGAAATTGAACCCTTTCATACTGAATGGACCCTGCTGTTAAACAGTGATGGACTAGTCCACTTTCTAAATTTAGCATTCAATGGATTAACACATGCCCGGGTTGTTTCCTATGAAGCTTCAAACGTATGCCCCATAACAGTGTATACACAAGAAAACCATTGATGCAAAGCATCAAAGGCGCGGATTACTGAATAATGAATAAGAATAATTGTGTTGAATATAAAAAAATGTTTGTATTACTCCTATGGCTTTAGTAACATAACACAATTCTTCCATTTCATCATAAAGGATCCTTGAAACGTCTTAGTTATACAATAACCCTTCCAGTCTCACACTAGACACCTTATCCCCCATCTTGTTAAATATTCATGTAAGAAATAAAGACATCATGAACATTTATAAGCTGGTATTTTATAATCGCATATGCACAAAGATATCTGATTTCTAATCTGAACATTTTCTCAAGTGCACAGCTTATTGCAGGTCTAAAGTTCGTAAAGAATGTGTTATCGTTTTCTGGATTGCAGAGTCGGCCATCACGATCTTAACACCCCCACCCCCTAGATCTCTTACATTTTCACATTCGTATTGTAAATATAGTTTTGCATAATTTTGTATTAAATTGCCATGTTGTGTTTACTTGCCAAATAAAATTATTATTATTAATATTAAAAATCAGCAATTTCAGTCGGATTGCCATAGTAACCAACAAACGCTCTTCATTTCCGTGCCTTTAGAAACTGTCAATTTAATGATTTTCCATCAAACTATCTATACTAATTAAGCCCCTGATTTAAACGGTTGTCATAAGCGTATTGCCCCGAATACGAAAGTTGTCAGTTCCGCAACATCTCAGTCATTTAATCGGCTGTTATCATTGATGACCCTTCCGCTGCGGTAATAACATTAATTTTACTATTACTATTACCTTTTAGATCTACTAGCCATGCCCTAGTAGAAACAATTTTCTAATATTTTCATTCCCAAAATACAAACAATTCTACACTGAAAAAAAGAGTATGTCAACCTGTTTCCAACTATATAAAATTGTATTATTCCATACATAATGTTCTTATAATCATAAAGACAAATTAAAATTCAATCGCAATTCTTGATAAATCAACCCTCCTACCAGTGAAATTCCAATACCAGCGTTCTATATAAAGCGCGGTGACTTCAGACTCCCGCGCAATAATTATTGGCTTCCTTGTCGTTAATGGATGATGTCAGGTCAGGTCAACTGCGCATAAATTTAAGCATATATTCTGCCAGTGAAATTTGTCAGGATGGCATGAAATGAACAGATAGTCACTCTACGTTGTCACATATGGCATTAGTTAAACATTTGCCTTTTCTGGGCGAGCAGAGCGCTACGAACACAGTAGACCCAAAAATGTGAGTGAATGAATCAGTGGATATGTTTATAGGCCAATCGGATGATTGAAATTGAGCTAAGACTCAAGCAAAAAAGACAGCAAACGATCTACTGTAGATCTACGTTGCAGCCAGAGTTACATCTATTTCACCAAGCTATATTGTACAGTCTCTTTACAGACTTAAGAGAAGCGAACATTTCATAGTCGACAGCTGGTGGGATATCCCATGGTTGGAGTGGGGCTCGGGCAAGGAAGAACCTTATTTAAATCACTCATCATTTGTTCATTATCGTGACCAGTGGTATTGCTCAGAAGGCTAGACTAGATATAGGTAGAACTAGATTCTATCTAGATAGAGCTAGATCTGGTAGATCCAGCTATAGATTCAATTAATTTAATAACATATTTAGACTTAGTAGATCTATAATTTAAATGTAGGATCTCAGCAGGTCAAGATCTAGATCTAGATCTATAACTAGGTCTAGTAAAGCTTTAATTTTCTTCTAGGAAAGTGATGGGCCATGTTCCTTTAATAACGTCATTTAGACTACGTTCTAATTAACATTCTGATGGCGATTGTGTTTCATTGGTCTGTCCGTGCAACGCGCAATTTCCTGTACAAATCGCCCCAGTGGAATATATATATTCTGACGTCATCGCTCGTTAACCGTTTAAATTATGACGTCATTTGTAATCACAATATTGTATTACGCAAAAGAATGATTCTGCTACAGAGGACGGACGATTTTCCAGACGCCCATTAAGATTCTAGATAATAAATGAGAACGAGTTCATAATCAAATGGTATGTTATAAATCTACATTGATCCGTTATATATTTCGTTAACATTGACTTAGATCTACTCGTCAAACTACTAAGAAACTAGATCTACAGAACAATAGCCTACCTCCTTTTAAAGAACGACGTAAGATTGCGTCTCGTGCAATCGGAAGAAAGAAAGGCATATCAAGTTGTTGTGATGTTCCGAATTACTGTAGATTGGCAATCAGGCATCACGACCTGCTACCTTTTATAGATCTAAGTACTCTTCTACCCTACAGCCCAGCAATAATATGCACAATGGACTATGCAATCCTGTAAACCACACATCCTTTTGTAAAGATCTAGATCTAGATCTATCATACCATGGAATTAGATCGATTAGATCTATTTGCTCCCAAGAATGAATACGCACAAAGCCCGGGGTAAGTTGTTACAAATTATATTTGACAGCAGAAAAGCAGGCAACACATAGATCTAGATCTAAAACATAAATTTTATTAAATACAACAGTTCTGACATTTGAACAACAACTTTATACAATTTAATCATCTTTAAAGTGTTTTTGCTTTTGGCTGCTGGCCGTTCCAAGGCGGCACTCCTGCTTTCAGCCTACGGTCAATTTTGTTGTTTAATATGCTTAATGTTTAATGTGTTTCGTCTTGATATGCGTCCTGTTATGTTCTGTCTTGTGGCTTTACCGTTTCTTGTTAGATGGTGTTTGGTGCGGTGTCATTCCGTGTGTGGCTCTCCCTGTTTGACTATTTTTCCATATTTGCACTAATATTCTGAAAATGGGTGATCCTTCGAAAGCAAAAGTAGAAATGCAAAAAGAGAAAATTGCAGACTCGGTCTTATTGAGTCTGTTCATGAGTAGATCTGGATCTAGTATATCTAAATAAAAGTGCAACACTACTCACGCCCAATAGTACCGGTTTAAGCAGTAGATCTATTCAATTTTCAAAACACCAAAACTAATGATCCCAAAGGACAAGAAAATATAACAAGACTGAGAATGAAGTAGATTCTACGGGGCGACTTTTTACGACCGCCACACAAGCACTTAACACCTGCTGTTGTGAAGTACATAATTATATTCCAAGTCCTTCGGACGAGACTATAAACCGAGGTCCGATGTATCAGTGCCTTTACACTGGGCATCTAAAAGAACCAGAGAAACTCAGTCGATAATAAAAGTAGGGCATTGCGCCCGGGTTTCTCTGTATCCTCTCCCCTCTCTCTGGGGCGTCCAATTAGCCCATAGTGAGCAGAAACGGACGTTAATCAACACAAACAAACAACAAACACACATATATTCTGAAAATGGGTGATCCTTCGAAAAACAAGTAAAATGCAAAAAGAGAAAATTTCAGACCCGGTTTTATTGAGCATGTTCATGAGTAGGCCTAGTAATTAAAAGTGCAATACTACTCACACCCCTAGCACTCGTTTAACCCTTTCCCTCATATAAACGTGTTTTCAAGCATTTGCAAACAGAGTAGAGGCTCCTATAGGAGCCGTCTGATCAGGGTCTGCTCTGTTTGCTATAAAAGTTGATAGATCTGTTTCTTTGCTTTTTAAAATGTCTATAATGTTCCACCTTCCATATTTCTTTATAACTATTTTGTTAATGAATATTCAGTAGGTATTGAAAGTTGGCCTAAATACAGAACAGGGAACCAGGGTTAAGCAGTATTTAATTTTCAAAACTAATGAAACACGGACAATAATTACTGATCAAAGCATTTGCAGTAGGTAGAACTATCTTAAAGCAGATCCACATCATCATCAGAGTCACACTTCTGACAGATGTAAACGTTGTTTTTTTGAGAACACTAGTGCACTCCTCATGGGACCAGCATCTACATCTCTGACACTCGTTCACGACTATTGAGCAGAAACATTCTTCTTCATCTGACGTCACCACTTTTGCGTCGGCTTGACTATTTTTCTTCTTCTTTCTCAGTTCTTTTTTCTACTGCACTTTGGTATTAAGTGATGGTTTAATTGCTTTTTACGATGTAGCTCCATTCCAGGTATTGAAATCTTTTGTTTCTGCCTAAATTCCTTTTCTATCACATTCTTCTCTGGTGTATCAGTAATAACTGCACGTTTTCTTTTATTCTGTCACTAATATCGTATCAGAAGTGTCGTCAATATAGGACCAGTTGCCCCATGTGCGTTTGTGATGATTTTCTTTATGCCATTGTACACTCGTAGTGTGCGTTTCTTTTAGCACCTGTCAGAACTAGGTATATATCTCATATGCAGACTACATTTGTACGTTCAACCTTCCTTCGGGATCATTAGTTTTGATGTTATTAGTTTTGAAAATTGAATACTGCTTAAGCCGATGCTAGGGGGCGCGAGTAGTGTTGCACTTTTAATTACTACTCATGAACAGACTCAATAAAACCGAGTCTACTATTTTCTCTTTTTGCATTTCTACTTTTAGACTAACAATGAAACATTAGCAGAGGTTTACATATAAGTGCATAGAAGTATCTGTCTTCATACTAACAATAACAATAATGTATCAAAACACACATTGTAAACACCAACTGCAATTGTAATATAATCTATGCAAGAGACATTTCGAAGAAACTTAATTAAGAAGAGAGTTGTTTGAAACAATTACTTAACTAAAAAACCTGTCGAAGATTCGGATGTACCGGTGTACTGCTTGCAAGATTGTATTGTTTATGTCAGGAGGCAAGTCAGGATTTCCGTAGAGTAACAAGTGCAAATTAATTTCTGCAAGAAATAGTAATTCACGAAAAAGATTAGCTCGTGCCTGGTTGTATAAGGGACATTCGAAAAAATAGTGATATGTATTTTCACATGCATTTCCACAATTCAGATCGTCTAACAAATTACACCTGTATAAATCATAGTTTAAGATACTGCAATTATGACGTAGTCTAGTGTATATGATATTAGTTTTCCTGTTTCCAACGAAGTAGTGACATGTCGACCGAGTTTGACTGGGTGTGATACATGTGGCACTTTTGAATCGAGTCAGAGAGTCAACATTTCGAATTTCGTTTTCGAGATCATTCCATAATCTAACTGAAGAAGGTATGAAGGATCTTTCGCTTACTAATAACTGAACTTTTGGTAAGGCATAGTCATTGACTATGTGTAACAACTATCCCTGGTCTCCCCTAAATTGCATCAATTCAAGCGTGAAAGCACCCGCCATGTAGTGTTATGGATTTGCCGCCCATTTAATAGATACGTGACAGTGGAACAACGTTACTAAAACGTGTTCGACATGTAATTAGGACATTTTGATATTGATCATGTTCCAAATTATGTGTTTTTATTGCTTTCGAAGAATGCAATATAGCGATCGGACGTTTTTCTTTTTACGGCAAAGAGTTCACTATTTCTTGTGAACATGCGCAAGACAAAATAGTTCTCTTCAATTCTAAACTAGTTTTGTTGTAAATTGTTCATTAATTTATTTACTTTTCATGCATTTAATAATACTTCGCTTTGTCAGATAACTTCTAGTCTACACAAGATCAAGCTTTTAAAAGCTTGAATTATTGAATATACTAAAAAAAAACCGCGAAAGAATATCGGTATGACTAAACACCGGATCCGACCGGATATGAAGTTCATATCCGCGGATATGAGTTGCGCAAGCTTGAAAATCAGCATTTATAATATACGCGGAAATGAACCTCATTCCTTGTGTTTAGTCAAACATTGTTTTCGCAACACATTGGCGTTTCTACAGCAGCAATAGCTTTTCTGTAAATTATAAATTTCTTCTCCGCCGATAGCAAAGACTTCCCAACTAGAAAACCTGTTGTCTTTTTCATTGATCAATTACCTCTCCACCGATAGGGAGGGAGAGGGATTTTTTTATATCGACACCGTGTACGTGATAAAACGCGAACCGCATTTCTATACATCCGTCTAAACAAGAGATCCGAGTAATCCGTTTAGCGTTTATGAATCGCAGTGCCTGTACTTTCGCTTTCATACCAGCAGTACCACAACAATTTCTTTCTATTAGCGTAATTTTACTGATGAAACACGATAGAAATGCCAACTTCTCTTGCAATGTTAACAGGCTAGTATGCGTATTGCTCTCTACAACGGATTTAATTAGTTTCTACACAAGCCGAGATGGAACTTTCCATTCATGCCATTGTCATCGCAAAAATGCGAGACATACATGCAGGCTTCTTCATTTACAAAAAATGCCGATGATATCCTTATCTACCAAAAGTCCGATCATATTTGTCTTGGTTAATGGAATAGTTGAGATTTACTGTGATTTCTGATTTATAATGTTTTTTTTTTATGAAAACTCATTGATGACGTGTTTACAATTTTAGTAATAGCCAAGAGTTATGCAGTTGTAGACAAAACACACCAGAAAAACACCATTAAATTATCAGAAATGTCATTGAATTGTACTGTCACTTGATAGAGAAAATATGAACATATTAAATGTTATGTTGATATTTTCTGACCTTTTCCCAATAAGCATTCGTTTCACGCATATTTTTCCCCTCCGGTAAGGCCATGCCCTTTCCCCAAAATCAAAGAAAAAACCCCTGGGATATGTCATAGCTAAGAACATTTGACAACAAATTTGATGAAATAGCCAGAGATGATGTCAGTCTTGGCCATCAGTATCCTGATCTGATGCAAATGAAGTTATATTTTAAAAAGGTGTAAAACAGTGTCTACTCTGATCATACGTATATTTACAGGGGTTAGTCTCCGTTTGGCTTTTTTGAATAGATCCAGTAAGGATAGAATAATGATAGAATTCATTTGAAAATGATTTATCTGTAAGAGTGTTAATAACAAAATGCTGTCAGTCCAATTTTCAAGAATAAATTTGAATATAAAAGTTGGGATTCATATAAGTTTATGATCAGTGGAATTCATGGTGGAGTTTTGATAGAATAAAACATCATGTGGATTATTAGGAATTTACTGTACATTTGATATCATTATGAATCAACCAAGATTTTGGATTAATGTGTGTGTGTGTGTTTGCATACATGTATATAAACCCGAACAAAATTTAACTAAAATTTCATACTACATTGTCTAAACAGTAGTTAAAATTCTAGGATTCGTAATTAATAAGGAGGGTAGTGCTTTGAAATACACAACAGCATTTGATATTGCTTTGATATGAATTGAAAGTTGGACACTGTCACTCAGCATTGCATTTCTGACTTGTTGAAGTCAAGGACTGTCTGAGTGTTACTAATAACCACATTGCTTATGGTTTGACTGTTGCTACAGTCTGTCATATTTTTAGTATTCCATTAAACAATTCCAAGACGTCAAAATGTTGATTAACATGTACAGCAACGTCTTCCCTTACACTTAACATCCTTATCAAACTCGAAAGCAATTATGGCTGTTCAGGCCTTTGATTTTCACAAAGTGCTAAAGAAAGAAGTTGAGAGAACACCAGTTCCGTGAACGGAAAACTTTACATTGTGGGGAGCAAGTAGCCTAAACTGTTTTATGAAGTAGAAGCACTGACCTGTTATTCTATTTATGCTGTCTGCCGCTGTCATCCCAGAAGGCCTATAGCTTTCTATGGAATGCGGGTCGGGACATGTCAATTGCCATTTGCTAAACTGCCATTTGCCAAATGAAAAATTTACGAACGTGTTCATCTCGCTTACAGATGTACATAGATTGGGTATATTACTGTTTTGATACGGATACACACCACATTGTAGAATGAAGCCCGCCGATATGTCTAATCCTTAGATCCGCCAAGCACTCTTCAGAGAAAAGAAACTAGAATTAATGACAATATGGCAATTAGCAACTGGCATTCAGCAATTGGCATTTGGCAAATTAGCAATTGGCATTTGGCAAATTAGCAATTGACATTTAGCAACTGGCAAATAAGCAATTGGCATTTAGTAATTGGAATGACCCCATCCGCATTCCATACCACTGATCTGGATCCCGAAAATGCAATGTGGTGGCGGTACTTGACTTACTAAAACATACCATCAAATTTGCCGGGTACCAGCAAGCACTCTTCATAGAAAAGAAACTAGAATAAATGGCAATTAGCAACTGGCAAAAAAGCAATTAGCATTTGGCAAATTAGCAATTGGCATTTAGCAACTAACAAAAAAGCATTTGGCAAATTAGCAATTGGTATGTCCCGACCCACATTCCATAGCTTTCACCGTGTTTTAACTGTTCTCTTGCTGAATTTTAAAATGCATTTCGTCTTCTTTACCCATGCCCTGTGGTATAATTACATATATCTTCACTGTCTACAATTATTTCTATGTGCAATCACTGCTATGGAGTGCACTGGTTGCACAATCAATTTGTAAATAGTGCAGACCCTGATGAGTCAGCTCCTGCAGGGACTGTCTCATCTGGGTCTTCACTATTTACAGGTATATGTATATTGACGTGAACAGCAAGCGAAGGGTTTAACTCAATTTGTCACGATTTGAATCGAGTTTTTGTCTTATTTCAGGACAGATTGAGCCTAAATCTATCTCATTTGGTCACATAGTTTTATGATTTCCCATGCTAAATATTCCCCATCATGTATGTCATACAGTAACAAGGAAGAAAACTCCGAACATGCATATTAGATATCTAATTCGATCAGCTGTTTCTTTGCAAATGACCACCGCATGACGTAATGTGAATGTACGGAAATGAAGAGTGTAGCGTACCATTTTTCAAAAGGGATAAATTGCATACCGACTTTTTTTTAAAAAAAGAAATGACATGATTCAGTATCGGAAATAAACTTTCTACTGTGCTTTTCACTCACCTTTGTCACAAACTTTGGATCGATATTTGTTTTTATTTCTTATCGGATTGAGATCAACTTTAAATCACTAGTGTCATGGTTTTTGAGAATTTCCAATGAAACCATCCTTGAAAAAAGATTTCAGATTTAAAAAAAATGTGTACCCGTTATAAACTTCAATTTCAAACGGCAAATGAAGGACGAAAGACGTCGAGTGGAATTTTTATACGCCCGAAGGTAAATTCGGTCGTATTATGATTTGGCTCTTGTCCGTCCGTCTGTCCGTCCGCCTGTCCGTCCGTGACGTCCGTTAGCCACATCTTTGTCCACTCAATAACTGGACAACTTTTAGGCGTATAGCTCTCATACATAATAGGGAGGTAGATCATGGCCAGTAGATAGTCCCTATTGATTTTGAGGTCAGTTGGTGAAAGGTCAAGGCTACAGCGACCTTCAACTCAAAACTTTTGTCCTCTCAACAACTTGATAATGATAAGGTGTGCTGATTTCATACTTAGTAGGAAGGATGGTCATGGCTAGTAGATAACCCCTTTTGATTTTGAGGTCAGTCGGTTTAAGGTCAAGGTCACAGTGACCTTCAACTAAAAATCATGTCCGCTCAATAACTTGATAAGTACAAATGTATTAAGTTTGCGGTGTTCATACTTAGTAACAAGGTTGCTCATGGCTAGTAAATAATCATTTTGAGGTCAGTCGATCAAAGGTCAAGGTCACAGTGACATTCAGTCAAAAACATGTCCGCTCAGTAACTTGATAAGTATTAGGTGTGCTGTCTTCATACTTAGTAGGAAAGGAATTCCGTCATGGCTAGTAGGTGACTCTTATTGATTTTGAGGTTAGTCGATCAAAGGTCAAGGTGACTGGTCACAGTGGCCTTTAACTCAAAAATCTTGTTTGTTGTTATAAGTGTTAGGTGTGCTACTTCATAATTAGTAGGAAGGTTGATCGTGGCTAGTAGATGACCCCTATCAATTTTGAGGTCAGTCGGTCAAAGGTCAATGTCACAGTTACCTTCGATTAAAAAATAATGTCAATAACTTGATAAGTAGTAGGTGTGCGGTCTTCAAACTTAGTAGGAAGGTTTGTCTTGGTCAGTAGATGACCCTTATTGATTTTGAGGTCAGTCAGTCATAGGTCAAGGTCACAATGACATTCACTTAAAAAGTCCGCTCAATAGCTTGATAAAGATTAAGTGTGTTGTTTTCATACTTAGAAGGAAGCTTGGTCATGGTCAGTAGATGACCCCTATAGATTTTTAGGTCAGTAGGTCAAATGTTAAGGTCACTTCGGGCGTATAATGTTCCGACATACGGAACTCTTGTTGAAGTTTTTCTAAGAGCTATTCTAACCCACTATCTACCAATGGCTACACATTGCTAAGGCATGTGCAAAATAATAATGGAAGTTGACCATGGTGAGATAAAATACGATCCGGCCAAAGTCGTACCGATGCACGCAAACACGCACATACATTCAACCGCCACTGTTGACGTTTATGTCTAGCTGATAGCGATCGGACTCGACAAAAAAGTATATATATCTAATGAAATTCGTCCATGAATACAGAAATTATAACTTGGAATGAAGTTACACCTGAGACAAAATATGTGCGTGAAGTTAGCTGCCAGTTGCCAGTTGCCAGTTGCCAATTGAATCCTGAATACACGGCTGACGATTCAAATATAAGATACTCGCGAATCGTCAACTGGCAACTGGCAGCCAATTTCACTACACGGCTGCCAATTCAATATGATACTCGCGAATCGTCAACTGGCAACTGGCAGCCAGCTGCCAATTCAAATGAAATTTTAATGAATTGTGATCGCTAGTGAACCGTCAACTGGCAACTGGCAGCCAGCTGCCAATTCAAATGTAACTTCCGAAATTGTGTTTACTGGCGAACCGTCAACTGGCAACTGGCAGCCAGCTGCCAATTCGACTTTTATTATACCTAGATACCTGTTTATGTGAATAGTCAACTGGCAACTGGCAGCCAGCTGACAATTCGCTCTTAACATATTAACACAGAGTTGATCACGAATAGTCAACTGGCAACTGGCAGCCAGCTGCCAATTCAAATATAGCATAAGAAACTGTGTTTACAGGCGAACCGTCAACTGGCAACTGGCAGCCAGCTGCCAATTCAAATGTAACTTCCGAAATTGTGTTTACTGGCGAACCGTCAACTGGCAACTGGCAGCCAGCTGCCAATTCGACTTTTATTATACCTTCATACATGTTTATGTGAACTGCCAACTGGCAACTGGCAGCCAGCTGACAATTCGCTCTTAACATATTAACACAGAGTTGATCACGAATAGTCAACTGGCAACTGGCAGCCAGCTGCCAATTCAAATATAGCATAAGAAACTGTGTTTACAGGCGAACCGTCAACTGGCAACTGGCAGCCAGCTGCCAATTCAAATGTAACTTCCGAAATTGTGTTTACTGGCGAACCGTCATCTGGCAACTGGCAGCCAGCTGCCAATTCGACTTTATTTTACCTAGATACCTGTTTATGTGAATTGTCAACTGGCAACTGGCAGCCAGCTGACAATTCGCTCTTAACATATTAACACAGAGTTGATCACGAATAGTCAACTGGCAACTGGCAGCCAGCTGCCAATTCAAATATAGCATAAGAAACTGTGTTTACAGGCGAACCGTCAACTGGCAACTGGCAGCCAGCTGCCAATTCAAATGTAACTTCCGAAATTGTGTTTACTGGCGAACCGTCAACTGGCAACTGGCAGCCAGCTGCCAATTCAAATGTAACTTCCGAAATTGTGTTTACTGGCGAACCGTCAACTGGCAACTGGCAGCCAGCTGCCAATTCGACTTTTATTATACCTAGATACCTGTTTATGTGAATTGTCAACTGGCAACTGGCAGCCAGCTGACAATTCGCTCTTAACATATTAACACAGAGTTGATCACGAATAGTCAACTGGCAACTGGCAGCCAGCTGCCAATTCAAATATAGCATAAGAAACTGTGTTTACAGGCGAACCGTCAACTGGCAACTGGCAGCCAGCTGCCAATTCAAATGTAACTTCCGAAATTGTGTTTACTGGCGAACCGTCAACTGGCAACTGGCAGCCAGCTGCCAATTCGACTTTTATTATACCTTCATACATGTTTATGTGAATTGTCAACTGGCAACTGGCAGCCAGCTGACAATTCGCTCTTAACATATTAACATAGAGTTGATCACGAATAGTCAACTGGCAACTGGCAGCCAGCTGCCAATTCAAATATAGCATAAGAAACTGTGTTTAAAGGCGAACCGTCAACTGGCAACTGGCAGCCAGCTGCCAATTCAAAGGTAACTTCCGAAATTGTGTTTACTGGCGAACCGTCAACTGGCAACTGGCAGCCAGCTGCCAATTCGACTTTATTTTACCTAGATACCTGTTTATGTGAATTGTCAACTGGCAACTGGCAGCCAGCTGACAATTCGCTCTTAACATATTAACACAGAGTTGATCACGAATAGTCAACTGGCAACTGGCAGCCAGCTGCCAATTCAAATATAGCATAAGAAACTGTGTTTACAGGCGAACCGTCAACTGGCAACTGGCAGCCAGCTGCCAATTCAAATGTAACTTCCGAAATTGTGTTTACTGGCGAACCGTCAACTGGCAACTGGCAGCCAGCTGCCAATTCGACTTTTATTATACCTTCATACATGTTTATGTGAATTGTCAACTGGCAACTGGCAGCCAGCTGACAATTCGCTCTTAACATATTAACACAGAGTTGATCACGAATAGTCAACTGGCAACTGGCAGCCAGCTGCCAATTCAAATATAGCATAAGAAACTGTGTTTACAGGCGAACCGTCAACTGGCAACTGGCAGCCAGCTGCCAATTCAAATGTAACTTCCGAAATTGTGTTTACTGGCGAACCGTCAACTGGCAACTGGCAGCCAGCTACCGTGCCAAACACCGGGACGGAGCCGCGCGGGCCGTCGCGGCCGGCTCACCGTGCCAGCACCCGGCTATTCCACGGGACCGAGCCGCCGGCCGGGGCCCGGTCCCCCGCTACCGTGCCAAACACCGGGACGAAGACGCGCGGGCCGTCGCGGCCGGCTCCCCGTGCCAGCATCGGGGCCTTTCCACGGGACCGAGCCGCTCCCGTGCCAACACCGGGCTATTCCACGGCACCGAGCCGCCGGCCACCGTCCCCGCTGCACGTGCCAAACACCGGGACGGAGCCGCGCCGGCCCCAGACCCCGTGCCAGCCGCAGCAGCAGCGGGGAGTTCCACGGTACCTGGCCGCGCTGGCCCTTCTGCCGCGGGGGACGGCCGGTGCACGGCGAATACGCTGTCAGCGAGGCCGTGGTCAGGCTTGCGGCGGCGTGGTGCACCCACCTATGTATAGCACCTACCATTGCATCGTCAGCGATGACGAGGCACCGGGGATCTTTCACGGGACGGTGACGCTCGGGTGCTGGCTCGGGTGCTGGCCCGGTCCCCGCTACCGTGGCAAACATCGGGACGAAGTCGCGCGGGCCGTCGCGGCCGGCTCCCCATGCCAGCATCGGGCTATTCCACGGGACCGAGCCGCCGGCCGGGGGCCGGGAGCCCGGTCCCCGCTACCGTGCCAGACACCGGGACGGAGCCGCGCGGCCGGCTCCCCGTCCCAGCTTCAGCGGAGAGTTCTACGGTACCTGGCCACGCTGGCCCTTCCGCCGCGCGGGACGGTCGGTGCACGGCAAATACGCTGTCAGCGAGGCCGTGGCCCATGCCGCTCAGCCAGGCTTGCGGTGGCGTGGTGCACCCACCCATGTATAGCACCTACCATTGCATCGTCAGCGATGACGAGGCACCGGGGATCTTTCACGGGACGGTGACGCTCGGGGCCGCTCCCGCGCCAGCACCGGGGCCTTTCCACGGGACCGAGCCGCTCCCGTGACAACACCGGGCTTTTCCACGGGACCGAGCCGTCGGCCGGGGCCCGGTCCCCGCTGCCGTGCCAAACACCGGGACGGAGGCCGCGCGGGCCGTCGCGGCCGGCTCCCCGTGCCAGCACCCGGCTATTCCACGGGACCGAGCCGCCGGCCGGGGCCCGGTCCCCGCTACCGTGCCAGACACCGGGACGAAGCCGCGCGGGCCGTCGCGGCCGGCTCCCCGTGCCAGCATCGGGCTATTCCACGGGACCGAGCCGCCGGCCGGGGCCCGGTCCCCGCTACCGTGCCAGACACCGGGACGGAGCCGCGCGGCCGGCTCCCATGTGCCAGCTTCAGCGGAGAGTTCCACGGTACCTGGCCGCGATGGCCCTTCCGCCGCGCGGGACGGTCGGTGCACGGCAAATAGGCTGTCAGCGAGGCCGTGGCCCGTGCCGCTCAGCCAGGCTTGCGGCGGCGTGGTGCACCCACCTATGTATAGCACCTACCAATGCATCGTCAGCGATGACGAGGCACCGGGGATCTTTCACGGGACGGTGACGCTCGGGGCCGCTCCCGCGCCTGCAACGGGGGCCTTTCCACGGGACCGAGCCGCTCCCGTGCCAGCACCCGGCTATTCCACGGGACCGAGCCGCCGGCCGAGGCCCGGTCCCCGCTACCGTGCCAAACACCTGGACGGAGCCGCGCGGGCCGTCGCGGCCGGCTCCCCGTGCCAGCACCCGGCTATTCCACGGGACCGAGCCGCCGGACGGGGCCCGGTCCCCGCTACCGTGCCAAACACCGGGACGGAGCCGCGCGGGCCGTCGCGGCCGGCTCCCCGTGCCAGCACCCGGCTATTCCACGGGACCGGGCCGCCGGCCGGGGCCCGGTCCCCGCTACCGTGCCAGACACCGGGAGGAAGCCGCGCGGGCCCTCGCGGCCGGCTCCCCGTGCCAGCATCGGGCTATTCCACGGGACCGAGCCGCCGGCCGGGGCCCGGTCCCCGCTACCGTGCCAGACACCGGGACGAAGCCGCGCGGGCCGTCGCGGCCGGCTCCCCGTGCCAGCATCGGCCTATTCCACGGGACCGAGCCGACGGCCGGGGCCCGGTCCCCGCTACCGTGCCAGACACCGGGACGGAGCCGCGCGGCCGGCTCCCATGTGCCAGCTTCAGCGGAGAATTCCACGGTACCTGGCCGCGATGGCCCTTCCGCCGCGCGGGACGATCGGTGCACGGCAAATAGGCTGTCAGCGAGGCCGTGGCCCGTGCCGCTCAGCCAGGCTTGCGGCGGCGTGGTGCACCCACCTATGTATAGCACCTACCAATGCATCGTCAGCGATGACGAGGCACCGGGGATATTTCACGGGACGGTGACGCTCGGGCCGCTCCCGCGCCTGCACCGGGGGCCTTTCCACGGGACGGAGCCGCTCCCGTGCCAGCACCGGGCTATTCCACGGGACCGAGCCGCCGGCCGAGGCCCGGTCCCCGCTACCGTGCCAAACACCTGGACGGAGCCGCGCGGGCCGTCGCGGCCGGCTCCCCGTGCCAGCACCCGGCTATTCCACGGGACCGAGCCGCCGGACGGAGCCCGGTCCCCGCTACCGTGCCAAACACCGGGACGGAGCCGCGCGGGCCGTCGCGGCCGGCTCCCCGTGCCAGCACCCGGCCATTCCACGGGACCGAGCCGCCGGCCGGGGCCCGGTCCCCGCTACCGTGCCAAACACCGGGACGGAGCCGCGCTGGCCGTCGCGGCCGGCTCCCCGTGCCAGCACCCGGCTATTCCACGGGACCGAGCCGCCGGCCGGGGTCCGGTCCCCGCTTCCGTGGCAAACACCGGGACGGAGCCGCGCGGGCCGTCGCGGCCGGCTCCCCGTACCAGCATCGGGCTATTCCACGGGACCGAGCCGCCGGCCGGGGGCCCGGTCCCCGCTACCGTGCATGACACCGGGACGGAGCCGCGCGGCCGGCTCCCCGTGCCAGCTTCAGCGGAGAGTTCCACGGTACCTGGCCGCGCTGGCCCTTCCGCCCCGCGGGACGGTCGGTGCACGGCAAATAGGCTGTCAGCGAGGCCGTGGCCCGTGCCGCTCAGCCAGGCTTGCGGCGGCGTGGTTCACCCACCTATGTATAGCACCTACCATTGCATCGTCAGCGATGACGAGGCACCGGGGATCTTTCACGGGACGGTGACGCTCGGGGCCGCTCCCGCGCCAGCACCGGGGCCTTTCCACGGGACGGAGCCGCGCGTGCCGTCGCGGCCGGCTCCCCGTGCCAGCACCCGGCTATTCCACGGGACCGAGCCGCCGGCCGGGGTCCGGTCCCCGCTACCGTGGCAAACACCGGGACGGAGGCGCGCGGGCCGTCGCGGCCGGCTCCCCGTACCAGCATCGGGCTATTCCACGGGACCGAGCCGCCGGCCGGGGGCCCGGTCCCCGCTACCGTGCCAGACACCGGGACGGAGCCGCGCGGCCGGCTCCCCGTGCCAGCTTCAGCGGAGAGTTCCACGGTAACTGGCCGCGCTGGCCCTTCCGCCCCGCGGGACGGTCGGTGCACGGCAAATAGGCTGTCAGCGAGGCCGTGGCCCGTGCCGCTCAGCCAGGCTTGCGGCGGCGTGGTTCACCCACCTATGTATAGCACCTACCATTGCATCGTCAGCGATGACGAGGCACCGGGGATCTTTCACGGGACGGTGACGCTCGGGGCCGCTCCCGCGCCAGCACCGGGGCCTTTCCACGGGACCGAGCCGCTCCCGTGAAAACACCGGGCTATTCCACGGGACCGAGCCGCCGGACGGGGTCCGGTCCCCGCCACCGTGCCAAACACCGGGACGGAGCCGCGCGGGCCCTCTCGGCCGGCTCCCCGTGCACGCACCCGGCCATTCCACGGGACCGAGCCGCCGGCCGGGGCCCGGTCCCCGCTACCGTAGCAAACACCGGGACGGAGCCGCGCGGTCCGTCGCGGCCGCCTCCCCGTGCCAGCACC